>JAGKTI010040679.1:0-10364 GCA_018397915.1 Birgus latro
CTCAAAAAAAAAAAAATCTCCCCCAATTTCAATTACACAACCCTGTACTAATATATTCTTCTCATTTACTCTTCACCACCTCCCCAACCTCCTACTCCCTCTCCCTCCTAACCATCTTGCTTCCTCCTTTCCTCTCCCACCCCACTGGCCTTGTATCTCCCCCTTATCTCCTATCTACCATCTTCCCCGCCCCTGAATGCCCAACCACTTTACTCTCCACTCTAGTAAATACCGTACGTCCTCCACTCCCCACCTCCTTTCCCTCACCCCTCTCCGAACACATTTCTTCCCAGCTTCTCCTTTCTATCATCCCCCCTCCCACTTCCCCAATTACCCTACCTTTCCCCCAGCTTACTGCCTCACTCCTCCCTCCTCTTTTTCCTCCAACAGCTTCCCACGCCTCTGCTTTTTTTCTTTTCTTTATCTCCCCTGTCCCATTTCATCCAGCATTAGAAAAACTGTCTAGTAATAGTCATTGCAGTCCCGGGCTCATCTACATGTGAACCCAGCGTACTGCATCCCGAAATTGCCCTTCTACAGTCCACCATCCTCCCATGGGATAGGGAGTGCCACCACGTGAAGGCTTTCATCTTCAGCACCACTTGAACAAGATAGAATAGATACCGCCTTCATTTACCCCTTCACTTCATGACATCTCGCTTGAGCTGAAGAACGTCGTCTGGAGCTAGTCTGAAATAATACACGTCGCCGTACTGAAAAGGTTAAACCCCTAAATCCATCACATGCACATAATGCCCAGGGTTTTTTCTCAACACCATACGCAGCCTCTCTACCCTCTCTCCTCCCCCTTCCCCCGCCCACCCCCCAACACCTCCCTCGCTTCCAGTGTAACCAGACACTTATGACCTCCTGACCTCCCTTACTTAAACCATATAATCAGTCCCGCTTTCCATGCCTCCTCAGTCTTATATTATCCGTAAAGCAACCTGCATTATTGCTTAAAAGGTACGCTTACAAATCCTGGCTGGGTCGGAACCATTGGCGTTAGCAAGTAAATACAAATTATGAGAGATGCTTAGCACGGAGTGTATATCATAATAACGCATTGGATTACAAAACACAGTCATTACAAGGAATTATTTACTCTTTAGATATTAGTTCTGACCTTCCTGTGAAGACACCGCTGGATTCAGGGACTTGATAAGGACAAACGGAGCCATAAGTCTGTAAACACTAATCGAACACACGGACACAGACACCGAAGCCACCATCAGTGTAGTTCCAATAATGTTCTACCTCACGGTCTCGCTGGCAGCGCATCAGGTCCAGACGAGGCTCAGAGAAATCACATTAAACTCACTGAGAAAGCCAAGGATTCGAAACTTCCAGTCCTGAGTTCCTGAAGTACTGTACACTAACCTGGGAGAGACTTTTAGCAGTTCGTTCAAGAGCCGGAAACTTCGTCAGAAAAAAAAAAAGTGCATGTGTTACTTTCAGTTGGAAAAATTACACCACCATGTAATACCATTTTGATATTTCTTTACACGTGAGTTAAAAAACGAGATGAAAATTAATTGCGTGTTGTCTTCCTAAGGCTGACCATTAATATAGGCTTATGCAACTTCAGTCGAAAGTTCTGGGAAAATCGAAGCACTACGAAAAGATAAGGAATCTGACGTCCATTCGAAGCAGATTCAGTCTGGAATCGAGCAGAGGTTCGCTGCAGTTGTTCATTCTGGCGCGGGATCGGCACCTGCGCGGATGTCGTGTGGCTGGCCACCAACCTATGGCCTCCCTGGAGAAATTCAGGTTCTTCAAAATAATTACATCACTTAGTTTTCGTTGCTACGAACAGTAAATGAATTCTTTATTTGTTATACCCTAATAATGTGGTACTCGACGAGTTAATGTGCGGTGGAAATACATACATAGACGTTTTATTGTTTGTTATTCACATCACTGCTGCTCGTTGTTAAGATTTCATTATAACATTCGGTAGCTATTTTTAAGCCATTTGTGACTAAAAACGTGTCAGTCATCATCGTCGTCATAAAGTCTCCTACCATACGCCCGAAATATGAGGCAGAGACCGTATTATGAGATGTGGTTAGAAGATGCTGTGTGAGGGTTTGGGTGTTGCGCTGGTAACAGCGGCAGAGAGGAACACTGTCTCGCGAGAGTGTGTTGTGGTGTGCTTGTTCCGTCAAAATTGCGCTCATAACCACATTAACAGCGACACCAGTGTTGTCTTATCATTCCGGTGTCTCTCAAGGTGTAGAGGAAACTGTCAGTATTATTCCTGAATATGTGCAGCTTAGTTTCATCCTCTTATTATAATTTTATCTCCCTCTCTTCTTTCATTTCTCCTCTTCCTCCGCTACTCTTCCTCTGTTTCTTTCCCCTCATCCACATCTATTCCTCCTCTTCTTTCTTTCATTTCCTCTTCCTCCTCAACCGTATACACTTTCTCTTTTTCCTTTTCCTTTAATCTCACCATATTTTAATACTGTCTGCAAATCTGGTGAAGGAAATGGTGAGTCTCCCTTAAACTGACCCCATTCAGACCACGTCGTCACCTCCACCTCAGGCTGGGCAACAACAAAATGACTGTGGAAGTGAATTTATCGCGGATCTTTTTACTTCTCTCTATGGCTGGTGAGTACCATAGAGAATAATTCATTGTTTTCAGATATTGTGTTCATTCCCGGCACTGTTTATGTAATGATAATTTTTTGAAATATGAATTATTAGGCCTATTAATGACTACCATCGTTTGTCAAATGTATTATTTGTTTTTTAAATAAATGTCAGGCTTTAGGATTAACATGCAGAGGCTGATGTTTTGAAAAACAGAAATCCTTTAGGTGGTTTGGCCTTGTGAAATTAATGGACAATGTTAATGAGAGTTAAGAGAGCGAGGTAGCTGGGAGGAGAGGGAGGAGGAGTTAGCGAACGAAGTGACGAGGTAAGGTGCGAGAACACTATAAAAGGGAGGCTAGTGAGTCGTGGAAAGTGGGGTCGTTATAGAGTATGTACAGAAACGTCTGGATACCCTTTTGTCGAGGTCCCTCCTCACAGGGTACAATATCAAACAATAGATTAAATTAGAATGTATCAGATAAGGAGGAGTTAGTTTAGAGAAGGCAGTTATATCTCGGTTACAGATTTACTTATTTCTTGTATTTTTGACTGTCGTAATGAGTATCTTGTTTACGTGCGACACTTTTCGCAGGGTATATTAGAGTGTCTGTAAATTATCAGGCTTGTAGCAAAATATTAACGCTGCCGAGGAGTTTTAGTGACAGTAACTTAAAGACCCGACCACCGCACCGAAGCAACGCGGAGATAGCGATACGGCCTCTGCCTTGATCGTCTTCCTTGTACCTTTTTTTTGGATCTAGACTTCATTCCCCACTTCAGTATGAGATATCTTTGTTGAGCTGAATTAAACCGTGTGGTGGGGTCAAGGATAAAATAGGCGTTATCATCTGACACTGGTCCTAAGTCTCTGAGGGGGAAGTATTTTCTGGGTTAAATAGAATCATGTGGCGGGAAAGAGAATAAAGTATAAAATGACTTTCTGGCACTGAGAAGATTAATGGAGGTCGATTCTTGCCCCCAACCCGGGGAGATTCATCGTAAATCAATTGTCTGCCGTTACTAAGAACATAAAAAAAAAAATAACTGCGTGCTGGGGGAGGTGATGAGTAATTTAGCAAAGTATCCTGAGTAACTAAATAACGTAAATATCCATAGTGAAGATTATCCACGATTAGGCCAGCAAGATATACCAGTCGTTATTTTATTTGTAAAAGTTTTGATACAGTTTCTTATGTACTGTACAAGAAAAGTTGATCTAAGCAGCTGATTAACACTGATTAGCTTAGTGATACTTCTGAGCTTCTTCAGTTCGATGGTGGATAATGTCTTTTATTTTTGTTATCCACTTGATTTTGTTCACCTCAAGACAGACCACCTTTCGAACTGGTGGGATTAGCTACACCTCTGATTAACTCCTTCTATACTAGCAATTTTTCCCAGGCCGAATAAAATAGTCTGGTATCAGCAAAAATACACTTTAATTCAAGGCGTCCACACGTCAAATTGCGGAAAGTATTCGAGCGAGGAAGTTTCCTAATGTTCTTATTTTATCTTCCCATCTATGTGCGTAGGTTGGCTGTTGCTTGAATAATTTCCGAGATAACTCAATTTTGGTCCTCAGTATTGCGTCTTTCGGCATGTTTCAGTAATATGGTGGCGAATTTTGAAAAGCAACTTAAATGATACCTATTTATTTTTGGTAAGCTTTCTAGCGGTGTTCGTATATCCTCTGTTACAGTAATGGTTCTGTAATAACATCGTACAATTTTGGTGCTGTGTTCTGCCACCCTGCTGCATATTTACTTTTGCTTAGTAGCGCCCTTGTTCGCGTTGCCTACATGGACAGTAAGAATGACGTACTCAGGATGAAGGGGTTAAGGCTTGATAGTTTCGAGTATCAGAGAACGGTCAGCCTCCAGTGCAGATTATTACCGATTAGCCCTTATTCTTGATGGCCCTTATTCATGGAGGCAAAGGAAATTTCGTAGCACCGGTTCCTTAGTGACTTATTCTGCATATTACATCACTGGATTCTCTTGTACCATAGTTACATCGCTTCAGTATCGACATAGCTTGTATAAATGACGTACAGGGGAATACTGAGCTATAATGTGTAAAGCAAATAAAGATGTGTTGCGAAATATGTGAAGCCACTCATAATACAACCCTCAGTTAAGGTTTTGATAGATTCGAGATTATTATTAGACTTTAGTTAACCACGACTATACTGTTCCTAGAGCTTGGCAGTCACTGGGTCGGTTCCTTCCCTTTGTCTTGCAGTACTCAAGTCTTGTCAAGAAATACGAGCACAAAAGCCAGCTGAACCCACACCATTCACCAACTTCCTGCTCTTCACTCCACCTCTCCGATAACTGTGAACTTTAGCCTGTAACAAAGAGGCTCGGGTTGCAACTAGGCCTCCTCCCTTCCTTTCCTGACGTCATCTTACCTGCCCTGACGTCGCTTTATTTACATCACTCTGCTTTCTCAAACATTTTGCCGACACTTCCCAGCTGACCTTGACGATGGGAAGGTTACATGAAATATATATATGTGATGCCAGTTTGAAGCACACAGCCGTAGAGTACGAGATGAAACGATACCCGCTGACGTTCGAGGAGAAATGAGGAATATGGAGAGGACACAATATCAAGAGGGGATTATCGGCATTTTTTTTTTTTATCTTGATACTACCTGTCGGCAACCTGTGTATCAGATTTCATACTCAAGATGATTGTCCAAGGCAGGGTAAATAAATGACATCCTCCTTATATCTCGGTCAAGGGTACTCCAGATGATTTCCACGCTCATCTCGTAAAATCCAAACAAGGAACGGATGAAGAAACTAAACATACAGTTAAAGGTCTTCCCGATTATCTGTTCTTACTTGCCTGGGGACGATATGGAGGAAGTTGCAGTTTTATTTTATTACTATTCAGGGATCACAAGTAAGGACTGAGACGAAAGTGTTAGGGCCATTGAGTAACCTGTAAAGTAGAAGTTAGATTAGTACCGGGTATCAGTACTGGGGGAGAGGAGCATGTATGGCACAGTGATGTAGTGTGTGCTTCACGTACGAGAGGCATAGGAGTCTGAATGCAGGGACAGGAAACAGATGGAAGTGCTGGTAATGAGATATATGCGGGGTGGGATGGTTTTTGAGAGTGAGAGAAGACACTGTTGGAGAGATGTGTGTAGACAGATTTGGTATGATAGCAAAGCCTGAACTGATGTGGGTGTATGAAAGTGTTATCGGTATGGTCATATAGAGAGAATGGATGGCGACAGTTTGGTAAAGCTGTGCACATCCACAGCAGAGAGAGTGAGAGGATGAGACAAGTCAGTATGGAAGAGAGCAAATCCGAATAAAATGGTTTGCAGGGAGGTGGGGAGAAGATCCTGTGTCGGTGATGCATAACAGACAAGTGAAGGGGCTGGAGTAAATCACAAAGATCAGCAGGACCTGGTTGTAATGATTTAAAGTTGTGTTGGTGGAGACTATTGCATTCGACATACAAGAGTTTAAATGTGAGTGTGTAAGGTTGCTCTCTCTCTCTCTCATTTTTAAGCCGTAACCCAAGAACTGGTAATAGGCGCCGTGTGAATAAAAAATGAAATGATTCATTGTTTATTAGAGAATAGATATGCCAATGTAAATGGGTATCTGAGGCTTTTGGAAAACAGAATAACGTTATAGGGCGCAACTTTTGAACGTTCGGGCAACTTAAATGTCGTGAGTGTGTATTATTTTGATGGAAAGCTGGTGGTCAGAGCAAGGCTTTGGGTAGGTGCATTATTTAACGCCCATGTTGTTTATATTTTCCGTAACAGATTGGTGGTTATTACAGCCTGTTGTATAGCCTGACTTGGTAAACATAAGTGGCATAATTGTTTTGGCCAGTTTAATGTGTATTTCAGATCCCTGTGCATCATTTATTACATCAAAAGCGCTTTGATTGTTTTTTTAGAACTGAAATGGAGCGGACCGTTCTACAATTTCCACGTATAAAAATAATAGCTGACACGCAGGGTTGTAAATATGTTGACTACATTGATGTGTTTTTAGTTTAATTTTTATTGCCACCGGGCGACTCTGTTCAGCATTATGGCGGATATCTCGTGGCTTAATGGGTAGAAAGAAAAAGAACTTCAGCACCAGCACTACATAAAGCCTCCCTGTGCTAAATATAATCGTCTGTTAGGAGCAAGGATATATTAAAAAAAAAAAGATCGTAGTGATATGATTAATTGTAAATATACCCATTGCGTTCAGAAAATTGCCACTTTTAATGTACCGTATCCTTTGACATCATTGTGGCTCCTTTGATGTTATCCTGCTCCAGCTGACAGCACTGTGGAGGTTACTAAAGCCTCTGGTGATGTTATTATCTTCCCCGACCCTGATGTCACTCAGTTCCAGTTCTCAGTTAAATATACCGCCTCCTGCGTCGTCACCCTAATTAAACTAGCGTCATTTCATCTACCTTGATGTCACCCTTTCTTAGCTAACATCATATTCCTTGACATCACATCCAGACATCACTCGTCCTCTCTTGCTGTCACTTATTCTTAGCTAACATCACCAGCCTTTATCATCGCCAGACCTACCACCACTTGGAAGAGAGGGGAAAGAAACGGAGGAAATACAGTACTAGATCTCCATAGCTTGATGTGGAGCCCTGAAAATGTCCAGGGATAGTACAGGGATGGTTACAACACCGGATATCGATGGCGAGTGTGTGGACTGGTACAAATCTGAATAGGCTTTGAAGTTGTTGAGCACAGTTGCCGGGCGTGGGAGGTGTTGTGTGGTGGTGGTGGTGGTGGAGGTGATTCTGTGAAATATACGTTGTTCAGTGACCGCTATGTCTTACCTGGGTTGTGTGGTGATGCGTTCGGCAGGTTGAGAGAGAGGATGATATAGGCGGATGGGCTGAGGGTAGGCACGACAATGGTGGGTAAATTGATAGCTAAGGGGAGCTGAGTGAGAGAGAGGGGGAGAGAGAAAGAGAGAGTGCGTTTGTGTGTGTGTGTGTGTGTATGTGAGGGGGGGTGGATAAAATCGTCAGGTCGTAGTAAGGACAAACTGTTGCGTCATTGTAGTGAAGGGTTTAAATTTATCTTCGGAGAACCGCGTGTAGTGATGTATAGTGTGATCTTGGCCACTCCCTTCCCGGAATGAAGCTTCCGTCTTTTCATCTAAATTCAATCTTCACGTTTGTCATGTTAAATTATTCTTCAGGGAACGTGAGACCAAAGGAAAGCTCTCATCTTCCTTCTTTCCACCTCCTCTTTCCATCCCCCCTCCTCCTTCCTTCCCCCTTCCCCCTTTCCCCACCCGCTTCCTGCTTCTCTTCCCTCCTCGTTACAGCCCCACCCCTCCTCCTACCTCCTTTCCCTTGTCATTCCACCCCCCTCCCTCCTCTTTCCTTCCTCTCTTCTCTTCCTTCCCCCTTCCTCCTCTCCCCACTCTCCTCCTGCCTTTCTCCCCTCTTCTTTCCATTCCCCTCCTCTCCCCCTTCCATTTCCTGGTCATTCCTCCACCTCCTCCATCCACCCCAATCATCCCTCCACCTCCTTCGTTCCTTCCTCCTCCTCCTTCCTCCTCTACTGGGTGCTGTTCCTTTGTATGTCCTTCTCCCTCTTTAAGGTGGAGGTGGTGTAATCGGAAGCACACTCGGCCCACAATCGAGAGGTCCTGGGTTCAATTACCGGAGCTGCCTTGAGATCTTTGGGCGAGGTCTTCTTTACCTGCCGCTGTTCACACCTACAACATAAACATCGACGCGGATCGTGAACGGAATGATTGCTTGGGTAAGGATTGAGAATTAACATGGAACGTGTACTCTAATGACCCACGTGTAGTCGATAGGTATTAAGTCTAAGTCTTCTTCTTCTCACACCATCACGACGTACGAGTTGGGATTCAGAAACAGACCTACCATCAATCCTTGTCTTACATTGGACTTGTGTTTTTGTGGGATGAACAAGACACGGAATAATTCTGTACCCTTTTCTTCAGGAACAGATCACAGGTGCGACAGGGATTAGGTCGAAAGGTATTTAAATGAGTGTGATGCCTTCTTAGTCCCTCCTGCAGAAAGAAATGTTAGTTACGATAAGGCTTTGATCGTAAGCTCGTTAGTCATTCTCAGTCCTGGTCACTCTCTTGTGGCGTATTCATCCCAAGCATAAGGGGAGGAGGGCGATCTCTCTCTCTCTCTCTCTCTCTCTCTCTCTCTCTCTCTCTCTCTCTCTCTCTTATTGTCTTCTTTTCTCCCCTCTTCTTACCTCTTTGTCTATCCCTTTCATTGCTTTTCCATTGTCTTCAACGTCTTCGCTCGTTTTTTGGCTTCCCATTCTTTGATTTCTGTCTTGTATTAGTATTGTCTGTTTTTTCCCTCCCTCCTCCCTCTCTCTCTTCCCCTCCCTCCTCCCTCTCTCTCTCCTCCCCTCCCTCCCTCCCTTGTCTCGCTTCCCTTCTCCCCCTGCTCACTACCCCTCCTTCCCATTCTCCCTCCCTGTTTTACCCAACCTGCATGTTCCCACTCTGCTCCGAACATCTCCTTTCCTTCCCTATCCCATTTCCTACCTAACTTCTCCCTAACTTTCCCTCGTCCTGCCACCTTACCTCCCTTCCCATACACCTCTCTACCTCCGTTACCATCCCTTCCCTCCTCTCTCTCTCTCTCTCTCTCACTCTAAATGTGTGTGTGTGTGTGTGTGTGTGTGTGTGTGTGTGTGTGTGTGTATCTTTCCATCTATCCGCGCACCTGTCTATCCATCTACATTCTTGCTTAACCTTTCCTTTCCTATCCCTCCTTCAGTAATCCATATCTCCTTAAATCTCCACTCTACGACCCTCCTCACCAAACTCTCATACCTCCCTCTCATTCTCCTTACTTCCAGTCTCCCACTTATGAAAAACCCTCCTGAGTGGATCGTTTAACTTCCAGGCTCGTATAACTCACTCGTAGCTGTATATAATCATCTGCCGTCAGCTGGGAAAGGATGCTGTGCTGATGTTCCCTCAAGACGATATTAACCCACCGACTCGAATTATTTACTTCTACCTGAATAAAAGCGTGCGGTCTTAGCAGGAATGAAATACTAGATTTGTTTACTTGAACCATACCAGCAGGAGTTTAACACAAGGATTATATGGAAGCAATTATCAGCGTCAGGTATTATTTAAGCAGATACCGTGCCGCACTAAGGTTGATGGTTCTGGTCGCGAATGCCAAACCATGGAATCCCAGAGAAGTGAACTGATCGTAACACAGGGAAAGGCAGTTTGGTTCCTCCCCTCAGCGCTGGTTGAATACGAGTTGTAGTCACGAGGGGTTGTGGCATGGATTAATGCCTTGAGCAGGAGTGATGTAAGGCGCTTCCGATCCGGTTACAGTTGTTGGACTGCTTATACGATTCATACCCGTTATGACTTCGTTTCCACTATAAAATTGATAGTCATTAATACACCCGATGCTCCACTTTTTTTCAGGAACTACTCATAAGAATACTTAGAATAAAACAGAAAACGCCTGATTAGTTAGCTCTATTCTCGTACGTCACTTTGAATACCTTGTTGTTTTGTAATAACAGAACAGAGGAAGGAAACACAAATAAATACAAAAATAAATATCTTAAGGATAGAAGTAGTGTTGTTTGCCGTTTCCATAAACTTAACCTTCAAGTTTGTTACAGCGTTCCTACCAGCTGTTGTTTCTGTGTTTCATTTATGCTGATGTAGTGTGAGAGAGAGAGCCTTCCATTGCTGCATCCTGTTATTAAACTAATGCAGT
>JAGKTI010040680.1:0-10364 GCA_018397915.1 Birgus latro
GTCCCTTCTCCCCTTCCATCCAGCTCCTACCGCCTTTTTCATGCATTCTTTCCTTCTTACTTCATCCTTCCTTCCGTCGTTCCATCTGACGTCCTCTCTTAACAGTCTCAAAGTCTAGTCTTTCCCCTTCCTCCCCCCTCTTTCCTTACGTCACTCTCCATACTCCCTGCTTTTGTTTTCCCCTGCGCTTGACTCACTCCACCTCGCATCACCGCATCTTTTTTTTCCGTATCAGGCTTTTTTTTTTTTCCCACCCTGTTTTCTTTTCCCATTTTCCTCCTGCCTCCCTACCTTCGGATTTCCCTAAATGTTCTTTCCTCTGACGGTGCGTGACGTGGGAAGGCGGACAGGGATTTGATTGAGAGCCTACACCCGAATCAAAACAAAATCGCGCGAAAGTCATTGTCGCGGTCCAAAAAATACAGGTTCTGACGTGAGGGAATACAGAACGAGATACAACACAGATATCCCGCGAATTTTGAGAGAATCGGAGGGGGGAGTGAATATGGAGAGAGAGGAGACGGGGTATAGATTGGAAATACAGTAAGAGGTGACTGGGTTTGAGTGGAGGAGGAGGACAGGGAGAGGGTGACGTGTTGAGAGCGGTCCATTTTTTATCCAGGATGATGGTGGTGATGTCAGAGGAGGAGGGGGGAGTGGGAGAGAGAGAGAGAGAGAGAGAAGGGAGTGGGAGGGAGAGGGGGAGGCGAGGTTTGTCTTTGTAATGGCGCTGGAGGTCGTAAGCTTGGGGAGAAGGAGTATAAGCATAGGGATCAAGAATATAAGGTTAGAGGATCAGTATATGAGCTCTGTCGTCCTGAATAAAAGCTTACAGATTCGGAGTATGTCCTTGGAGATGCAGAGGACGAGCGTAGGGGTGTCGAGGACGAGCGTAGGGATGCAGTGTTTAAGGATGCAAAATACACGCTTAGGGATGCAAAATAAATCTTTAGGAAGCCAGATCATACGCAAGTTTAAAGGTCCATCACCCGAATTAACAAACTTATGATCAGTTTCTTGGCGTAACATGTATTTGTGGTTGTAGGAGAGACAAGGAAGAGAGGATGAAAAATCTCTCCACGTCGTATGTTGATTTTAAACCAAATCCCGTTTTCGACAAGACGCTGATCTTAACTTTCTCTGAATCTGGCCAAAGAACTTTACGACTAGCGTTTTCTGTTAGCGGTAGAAACAGCGGACGGATGAAGGTAGACGGGACTGAGCGGGGCAGTAGGACGAGGTGAAGAGGGAAGGAGAAATCAAGAGGGGCTGGCAGTGTGATGGACTAGGGTAACTTGAGACGGGACGCGGCAGGGAAGAATGAGTCGAGTCCAAGGAAGTTTAAACCCCCGTTGATTGCGTCTTGAGGAGGCTACATGGAGGGACTGCAACGGAACCCAACAAACAGGATGTGTCCAGGAAGGAGATGGCAGGACAAGGCAACGCGAGGCAGGAACAGACAAGACGAACAAGACAAGGGAAGGAAGGACAAGGCAAATGAAGGCGAGACCAGGGAAGGCAAAGAAAAGTAAGAAACGGAGAGGCAGGCGGGGACGTTGACGTGTGTGGCTGCAGACGTAAACAGCATAATGGCAGTGACCCTCTGACGTGTAAACCTGACGGTGAGAGTAGTCGCTCCTGACCCCGTACCCACACCAGCCTCACATGTACGCTTGGCCCGGGAATGTTGTCTGTACTGCCCTCCCTCTACGTCACTCCCCCTCCCTCTCTCTCTACGCCCCTCCCCCTCCCTCCCTCTCTCTCTCCTCCCTGCCCCTCACATCTACCATAACCTTTTTCGTTTTCCTTGTAGCGCCTCAGGTGTTTTCCGTGCCTCAGGAATGCTGCTTACTTCCCCCCTCCGCAGTGCCCTTGCCATCTGCCACGACCTTTTTCACCCCCTTCAGAGTGAGGACGTTGTTTTTATTCTGTTCTCTCTCTCCTGGAGGGGTTGGAGGGGCCTTCATTTATCCTTCCACTTCTTTAGCTCCTTCCAAAGTTGCTTCTTCCTACGACCCCCTAGGATTTTTTAACTATGAACCCGGTAGACTGCAGGTTGAAATTGCCTTTTCCTGCAGTCGCCATCTTCCTTGCAGGTGATGGGGAGGGAGAAGAACGTTTGTATAGCCAGGGAGAAGAGGAACGTTTGTATAGCCAGGGAGAAGAGGGACGTTTGTATAGCAAGGGAGAAGAGGGACGTTTGTAGAGCCAGGGAGAACAAGCGTCCGGGTATAGCGATGCCACCGCGAGAAAGCGCCCACCAGCATCACCAAAGTTAATATTTCTGGCGGTAATCTATTAAAAGGAAGAGAAATGTTGCCGTAATTAAATTTCATGGACTTTCATCGCACTGTTTCCCATAAAGTTTGTACATTTTCCTGCCTTCGACTAACTGCTTCACTACAAGACCCCGTTTCTGTTATATTTGCTGCCACAAGATGAGTTTATTCAGCTTTGGGATCTCTCTCGTAGTGTGGAGGGGCCAGGCAGTCTCCAGAAACCCCTTCAGGAGCTTGTCGACTTTCTTCTTGTAGCATTCGGACGCTTTTGTTTTAAGAAGGACCCCTGATTTTGAAGATTAATTAATTCGTGTGGCATTAACGATCATTATAAAAGGAAAATTATGTTTGAAATTGCTGTGACTAAGTTGTTGTGACTTTTCCATACCTTCACTTCAGGTCCCTTTGAACTAGACTAAAATAAGAATGTAGCCAAAAACAGACCAATGAAAGGACACGATCGACCTGTTGTAAAAAGTAATTAGTGCCAGGTGACCGTCAAAATGTTGTCTTTTTACGAGTTAAATGTGATAGAAAGCGTTAGGTAAAATACATGGAGGTAGTTTGGCCATGTGTAGAGGATGTGTAGGGGAGTGTGAGTGAGTGCGGTGGAGGGAGGGGGAGACCGAGGATGAGGTGGAGGGATAGAGTGGAGAGGTATATAAGAGAGGTGGGTGTGAGTTGGGGGTGAGGGCGGAGAAACGGCACGGGACAGGGCGAGGTGGAGGCGATTTGTTTGTGGCCACCCCCGTACGGGATTAAGGCGTCTGGCACTAGATAGATAGACTTCATGGCAGAGTGTAGTGTGTGTGTGTGTGTGTGTGTGTGTGTGTGTGTGTGTGTGTGTGTGTGTCCTTATCGTAGAGAGGAGCTGTTTTGCACGAGATATCTGCCTTGCTCCTGCTATCATAGTTTTTGCTTGTGTTAGCGAAGGAATGAGGACAAGAATGACGTGAGGATGTGAGGCAGAGAGGAAACGTGAGAGAGGGTGATGATGCAGGAAAGAGCTGGAAAAATATGAGGAAGATGAGAATGGGAGAGGAAATGTGTGCAGAGAAAGAGGAAGGAAAGAAGAATAGGAAGAGGAGAGGATAACAGATGGAGTGAGAGATGAGAGAGGTGTAGGTGAAGGTCTGTGTGGAGGAAAGGAAGACTGAAAGGACTGGGAGAGAACAAGAGATAGGAGAGTGTACGGAGGGAAGAATAAGGAAGAAACAGAATTAAAGAGATTGAAGGAATAGGAAGGAATTCAGAGCTACCAAAGATGTTACGTTAGTGAAGGAAGGAGGGCTGAGGGAGAGGCGAGAATAGAGGAATGACAAAGGAATAGATGAAAAAGGATTTAGGAAAAGAGGGGAACAAGTGGAAGGAAGGAGAAAAAAAACACGGAAGAGGAAGATTGAGAGAAATGTGAAGAAGATAGGAAAGGAACAAGAATGGAACAGGATGGGCGAGGGAGGGAAAATGAGAGGTATGACTGAGAGAATGAAGGGATGTAAAGAAGGAATGAAAAGATAGGTAGATAGAGAGAGAGAGGGAGGGGGAGGAAGGAGAGAAAGGAGGAAAGGGGGGAGAGGGAAGAGACAGGTGTTAGCTCTTAGTGTAACAGGAACCAACACAAGCTTGGGGAGGAGGCGAGGGGGACTGTGATGAATGTAAATATGCCACAGGGTTGGGGGAAGGCCTGGCTGAAGCATGTGTCGAAAGAAAATGGGGAGAGAAAATGGAGGGAGGGAGTCTGTGAAGGAAAGAAGGGAAGAAGTGGAGAAAGGAGGAGGAAGGCAGTAGAAGGGGAAGAAAATAAAGGGTTGAGAGTTTAAATTAATTTACAGAAAAAAAAACAAAGAAAGAAGAGAGGGAAGGGTATAGTAGTAGTGAGGAAGGAGAACAGAAGGATGGATTACAGGTGGAAGAGGTATAGAAAACGTAAAATGGAGGAAAGGAGGGAATGGAGGTCATAACAAAGGAGAAAGGAACTGTGCTGAATGTAAATATGCCTGGATGGGGGAGGGAACAGAAGCAGAATTTATATGAATGGAAAAGAAAAAGAGAGGAGGTTGTCTCAGAAGAAATACGATCGGGGAAGAGAGGAAGGGAAGTGGGAAGAGTAAAGAATGGAGGGTTGGAACTTTGGAAGATTGAAGGTTGAAATTTATGGAAAGAAAAGGTGAAAATAATGGTGATGCTGCCTGGAGAAGAATAAGGAGGTAATGGGGGAAGTGGGGAGTGAAAAGTGAAGGGCAGAAAGATAACAGGAGAGGAAAATTCGGAGAGGAAGAGGGGAAGGCGGAGGAGAGGACTGGAGGAAATGAGAGAAAAGAGGAAAGGGAGGGAAGGAGGGGATGGAGAAAGTAAGACTGGGAGAGGAGGAGGAAACGAAGATAATTTAAAATGGAGGTGAGGTCTGTGATGAATGTGGATACGCCGACAGGGAGGGACAAGGCTGGGACAAAAATTTATGTGAAGGAAATGGAGAGGAAAGTGGAGGGGAACAGGAGGAGGAAGAAAATTGGAGAGAGAGAGAGAGAGAGAGAGAGCTGTGGGAAGGAAAAGGGAGGAAGAAGGCAAGGAGGAAAGAAGGGAGGAAAGATTGGAGGAAGGAAAGAAGGGAGAGTATACGTTGGAGGTGAGGAGTGTGATGAAGGTAAATACGCTAGAAGGGTTGAAGAGCTGAGGCAAAAGAAAGTAGGGAAGACATTGTAAGGGAGGCTGTCGAGGAAGGAAGAAAAGGGAGAGGAGGAGGAGGGAGTCTCTGTGTGTGTCTGTCTGTCAGTTTAGTGCGTATGTGTTCACGTGTACCGTTTGTAGTAGAGTAGAAAAGAACGTGAGGATAAAAATACTGAGTGTGGATATCATGCATTGAGACGCCGCCGTACACTCTGCGCCCCAAGCACACGCACACACGCACATTCACGCACGCACACGCACACACACACACCTCACACGCCCCTAGAATTAATGATCCTCTGAGGGCATGACACCTGTAATTAAAACAAGGCAAATGGCAGTACTGGCCCACGATTTTTTTGGTCCCCCCAGCCCCTCCTCCCCTGCCCCCTACACCCACAGTCCTCCCTCCCATCCTGACCCGTAGTCCCACCCACACCCATAGTCCTTCTACCTTCTCCCACACCCACACTGTCCTTCTAGCCACACCCGCAGTCTACCTACACCCACACTCTCCTCCTACTCACACCCACACTGTCCTATCCCTATCCGCCTTTACAAAAACTCGTGAAAAGAGTTTTGGAACTTTGTTAGTGTCGTACCTTCATGTGTTATTCTTCCTGCCATCGTATCGCCGTTACCATCATCACTGACATCATCATCATCACTGACATCATCATCCTATTTACTGGCGCTGAATGGGGTAGGAACGGTTTTATTCACTCTAGGAAGGACCTTTTGTTGGAGTTAAAATCAGCTGTAACGTTGAAATTATCTTTAAAGTTACGAGTGCAGTGAGCGGTTTGCAGTATCACTCGAAAAAACAGTAGGTTGGTTGAGAAGAGTCTGGTAGTTGCCTCATCCCATATCCTTCTTGGTTGTGGAATATTCTCTTTGATAATACTATAAATCTTAATCATCTTGTTCTAACCCTGCGGGGTCAGCCTCTCTTTCCTTGAGAATCTGAGGCAGTAGATTTGCTTAGTATTAATTTCTTATATTTTCCGTAGAGGGTATTTGCTTGCCGGTACTCTCTGATGATTCGCTGTTAACTTTTTCTGCCTAGGTTATGACGGCGGAATGAAAAAATATATAAATAAGCTGTTAGTCGTAGTGGCTGTGACTCCTGATTCTGGAACAAACACAGGCTTCTTGGAAAATATGGGAGGTAAGGGATGTGTGAGGCAAAGCATGTGCAGGAGAGGAATAGGTGGAAAGGTTAATGATTGTAGCTGACTGTCACGTAGAGGGCCGCCGCCTTGCATTCCCCCCCTTCTTTAAACTTCCCCATCCTTCTATTTCAGCCCCACCTGTACGAACGCGTCTTGTTATTTTTCGTTGTATACTGCTTAAGATGTTTTTATTCACCTACAGGTTTCCCTTGGTAGTGAAGGGTGTTGAAACTGTCACCATTTATATCTTTAGTATTTCGTGTCACCTTTTTATTATTTTACTCAGCTCAGGGGAAACTTCTTCTTGTGAAACGTCGAAGCTGCTCCTGTTCGATTGCCTGTTTTTTTTTTATTTGCAAAGTGTGATAGAGTTGGAGGATTTTATGCAGATGGAAGAGGAAAGGAGAGTGAGAAGGGGCGAGGGAGGAGAAAGGTGGGGTGAAGGAGGAGAGGGTGAGAGGAGGAAATAGGAGTGAGGGGAGGAAAAGTGGGAGACTTTAGGAGGAAGGGAAGGGAAGGGAAGAAAGGGAGAAAAGTGGAATGGGGAAGAGGGAAGAAGGTACGATGAGGGGAGGGAAAGTTGGACGAGGGGAGGGGAGAGACAGATGGGGAGGAACGTGGGGATGAGAGCAGGAAAGAACGTGGGGTAAGAATGGCAAACTCCCCCCTCAGAAGGAAAAAAAAAATGTAGAGGGGAAGAGGAAAAATGAAGAATTACAGAAAGATGAGTAAACGACAGTGATGGAAAATAGGGAAACAGAACGGGAAAAGAATTGCGAGAAGCGTGAAGGAAGGACACCACGAAGGAAACCTGCTAAGTGAAGCGAGGTGGCTGGGGAGAATACACAGAAGCCCCACCAACACTTCCACTGCCCGCCTTCTTCCCTCTTCTTTAGCCTTCCTGTTCCTGCTTCATTTCCTTCTCCCCACCGTCGTGTCTTCTCGTGGGCTCCTTGTGGATGCGGGTGGAGAAATGAAAGGCAGCAGGACAATAAGGCAGATTTTCTTTAGTGTGGAAACCGATTGACAGACAGACATAGGAAGATAGATAGTTAGTTAAATAGACATAGATGGATTGATTGATACTCAGGGAAAGCAGAGAGAGAATTTCCCAGACCGCTCTCATCCATTTACATTCAGTCTGGGCCTTGTTCACCACTTCAGGGTAGCAGAGTGAGTGTGTGGGTGTGTGAGACTGAGGGCTGTGTACTTAATCTCACTAAGGTGCTCCCTCCTGAAGATGTGTTTATATCAAATTGCTTGGAAAATGTCATGTCCCCCTTTTCTTGCGTATATCAGCGTGATTTTAATTGTGTGTGTGTCTGGGTGACATCTTTGCTGGTGTGTGTGTGTGTGTGCGTATGACACACACACACACACACACACACACACACACACACACACACACACATTCCCCAAAATTTACATATTCGGCCAAAAGGCTGTCAATTCTCCAGTAAGCTGTTTATTGTTGTTAATGATAGTAGTAGTAGTTGTAGCAGTATTAGTAATAGTAGTAGATTATAAAATATATATACTGTATATGTATAAAATAAAACAGAACATGATGGAACGAGTAAGGTAGGGCAGTATAACGACGCAGCAGGGCAGAGCAAGGTGGAGAATAGCCTAGGTCAGAGAATCACCTCGAGTTACAGGGCATGAAGTGAGACAAAGGGGTGGGGTGGGCGGGGTTGTGGGGCAAGGGATGGTGTGTGGGCGGGGTGGCACACGGCGGGACACACGGGATTAGCTACATGGACCCAGGACAAAGGAGAGGCGGTGAGGAAGGGCACAGCGGGGTGGTGCCGGGGTGCGGAGTGGCGGGGAGGAGAGGGGGTGATTTGGGGGGGTTAGTGGGGGTACGATGGATGGGGGAAGAGAAGATGAGAGGGTGGGTGGGAGAGGGAGGGGTAGGTGGGGAGTTGAGAGGATGAGATGGTTGAGAAAGGGGGTGTGGGGAGGAGAGGGTGGGTTGGCCGGGGAGGAGAGGGCGCGAAGAAGTGGGGGAGAGAGTTAGGGAAGGGTGAGGAGAAGAAAGGGCGAGTGGAAGGATGGGGTGGGTAGAGGGGGTGAGGACCTGGGTGAGAGGTAGAAGGATGGGGAGGAAAGGTGACAAGTGGGAGAGAAGGTGAGTAGGTGTGTCAGGCAGGGGTGAGGGGAGGAGGTAGACAGGGTGTGAGAGGGAGGGTTGGGGGTAGGGTGTGAGAGGTAGGTAAGAGGGAGGGTTGGGGTAGGGCATGGGTGGGTAGGTAGGTGGGTAGGGCGGACAGGGATGCTCAGTGCTATATTTGTTACTCCTCAGCCCAAGTGCCAGCAAAGATAATGTCGTCTGGCCGTGAAGGACTTTATTGAGGGTGAGAGGAGGGGGGGCATGGCGGAGGAGGGGTAGGTAGGAGGGAGTGAGGGATAAGATACACAGAGGAGAGAAGGATATGAACACTAATGAATAAATAAGAGGAGAATATGAGGGATGGTCAGAGAAGGAAAGTATGAGGCACGCTGAAGAGGGTGCGAGCAAAACCGAAACTCTCATATCTCCACAGTAAACACCGTATCAGTTTCTGTGTATAATTTTTCCTTTTGTCAGGTCGTGGCATTGAAATCAAGCGAGTCGAAGGGATAATCAGTTCGAATCAGGGAAAGAGGACACAATTTTTACTCATTTCGTCGTAAAGAATTATTTTTGAATACGCCTCCTCGGTGGTTCGGTTTTAAGTTCAGTAAGAGTAGTGAAAATATCAAGCCAGGCAAGAGTAGAAATTGTTTAAAAAAAAATGATAAAAATAATGCAAGAGGTGTGAAAGAAAGAAAAGCCAACTCGAGAGCTGAACTAGATGAGGTGGAACGGACAGACCAAGTGGAGGAGTAAGTGGAGGCTGAAGGAGGGGGATCATGTGAGTGGATGAGGCGGAGGAAGTGGAGCGAAGAAAGACAGTGGCGAAGGATGATAGGGGAGTGGATGGAGAAGTGGAAGTGGAGATAAGGGGAAAAAAAGTGGAAGAAGAAAAGATGTTGTTGGAGGAAATATGGAACAGAGTGGAGGAGTAAGACTAGGTGGATAGACAGGTGAAAGTGGAGGGAAGAAAGTGTTGGAGGAATTGGGCCTTGTAAGTGGAGAAGGTGGATAAAGAAAGTGAAGAAAGACAAAGGTGGAAGACAGTAGGAGAGTGAGTGGAGTAGGGCTTCGTTAAGTGGATAAGGGAGGAGGGATCGGGTAAGCAAATGAAGAAGTGGAGGTGTGGAGAGAGGAAAGTTACGAGTGGATGGTAATAGTGGAACGAGTGGAAGAAAAGCAAGTGACAAGATGAAAAAGCAGCACTAGGAAGAGTTAAAGTGGTTTATTTCTTTCAAGCAGATTATTTTGTATTTTTTTTACCTTACTTTCAGATGTTTTTATGTAACGTAGGGGAGACGTTTTTCTCTTGAGGTCTTCCTTTATTAAGCCTTTCACGACATGGGGTCTTTCTGAAGTTAAATAAAATCGTACAGTGACAAGAAATATACTTCCGCGTTCGGTGTTCAAGGAGGGAAAAAGGGAAATAATTGGAAGGAAAGGAGGAAAGATGAAGGGAAGGAGAGGAAAAAGAACGGTAGGGCAAAGCAAGGAGAAGTAACAGTTTCACTAGGCTGATTTAATTTCCTCCTTAACCTTGCCATTGCCTCACGAACTCCTTTCAGAGACCGTAATTATAAAGTATTTAAGTGTGAATGAGATCCCTTGTATACCGTGTTTGTTTTTGCCCTCACTCACACAGCCACCAAACGCTTCACGATTAAAGTAGTGAATATTTAAGTGACTAAATCGAAGCATAGTAAAGTAGGAGGGATATGTGATGACTGGTTGTTGTGGAGATTTGTGATTAAAATTGTCTCGGGTCTTTGATGAACGCGACTGCAGGTCATCATGAACCTCTCGTAGTGAAGAAGTTGGTGGCTGTCACGAAGATGCCTGTTTATCGTAGTGTGTGTGTGTGTGTGTGTGTGTGTGTGTATTTTAGGAAGGACCTCGTAGTGAACAAGTTAAGGAGGTGAGAAGCCACAGGAATGAGAATCAGAGCTGGAAAGGAACAGAGAAAAACTGAGTGATGAATTTTGGATCAAGTAGAATACTGACAGGAATTAAGAGGGAGGAAGGAAGGTAGAGAGTCAAGCCTCTTCACCACGAGGATTATCTCTCGCTAAAGTAAATAGCTCGGCGACGGAAGGAGTTTAAATGAAACCATCTCACAAAAAGGGATTTCAG
>JAGKTI010040681.1:0-10364 GCA_018397915.1 Birgus latro
CTGGGAACAGCTGCATCTAGATTATGTTGGCAACATCACGATGAAGTATCAGCTGCCTAGTATGGACACACTTATCCTATCACCTCTGCTGCCAGCAGGTTTGAAGCTGCACTTTAATTTGTTTGTATACATCTGTCAAAATACTGCTGTATACATGTATCCAAACATGTTGCCAGCTGTGTTGCCAACACATGTTCGAGTATACATGTGGACGCGCCCTATCACAATCAAAGGAATGCTGTATAATACTTGACAGACATCACAGGTCAGGATGTCTTCACTTGTGACAATTTAACAGTATTTAATGATACTCTAATACTGCATAGTTTTATTTAAAAGACGTTAATATAAGGACTGTTGTGGATAAACTCGAGAGGAAACTGTTTGTATCTTTCTCTCTCTGTGTGTGTGTGTGTGTGTAGACACCTGTGCACACTCTTTATGTACCATCAGGATGTCTCATCGATGTTTTTATATGACCTACTTTCCCTTTACGCGTCCAGTCTCCACGAAGGAATTTGTATAATTCATTTAATATTCTAAGAGCTGCATATCTTTGCCTAGAATCTCCTTAGCTAATTTTCAATGAAGGACTAACGCAGTTATGCTATATTTTGTTTGGGACTTCATTCTTTGAGCTGCTTATCATCAGCTGATGGGAGGGTACTGCAGGTGTCAACGATTATTTTATTCACTGTTCAGTTTGTTACATTTGCTATAAAAGTTTCTGCTGAATCCATTTATATTTTGCAGTAAGTAATTCAGTGTTAGATCACAAACTTAAAATGGAATGGAGGCATATTCACGATACCGTGGGTAAATATATACAGTAAAAGCAGACACGTGTGTCAGCCAAACACCATCTGTATTCCCGTCTTGAGTGGTGTGAGCTGCATTCATGAAAGAATACGTCGTACGGGCTGCCGTGAGTCGCAACCCTCCACAACCTCGGAAAAGTGTATCCCTTTCATTATGACCAACTGTACGTGTTAGAGAACGCTATAATTGTGGAGCGTGACCCCCCCCCCCAATAACTTGGGGGGTCAACCCGCCGCCCAAAATTATAGACGACCGGAAGTAGGGGAAAGATTTGAATGAGACTTCCCAGGTGATTTCGTCTGGTTACACGTAAGGTCATCCACTATATGCAGTTTTCTTTTTTTTCTTTTTTTAGAGGGGGGAGGACTCAGCCCCCTCAATGAATTAAATATTCTCAGATATAGTGAAAGGAGGGTAGGCTTTGATATCTTAGTGCATGTTGTACGATGGAGTCTAATCCATAGTGCGACATTCGGAGAACGTATCCCCCCATTGATTCTTGGGAGAATCACCCCCCTCCCAAAAATAAAAACGATCAGAAATTAAGAAAAGTGAATAGACGCATTTCAGCAAATTCGGAATACATATCTCAGGACTGGGTATGCAGTTGCCATGTTTTCTCCGTATACACAAGAAGGAACTGTACATCTACTTTATAATCATGAGGAGTAGTAGTAACTCATAGATGTAGCCGCAGCAGTAGTAGTAGTAGTAGTAGTAGTGGTGGTGGTGGTGGTGGTAGCAATAATGGTGGTGGTGGTGGTGGTGGTGGTGGTGGTGGTGGTAAATCTGTGGAAATTGTATACTGTGTGTGTGTGTGTGTGTGTGTGTGTGTGTGTGTGTGTGTGTGTGTGCGTGTGTGTGTGGACCCTGGTGAAGGTGACCCACTTACATTACAGTAACTCCAGCACTGCATTATGCGAGGCTATTTCCGTTGACTGACTGACGAACCCTACCCACCCCATGGAAAAAGTGGGAACTTCAAAGCTAAGATCGGATAATGATGATGATGATGGCATGTTCCTAAATGGATGTCGTATTTACTCTGTACTAAACAGAAATTTTACAAATAATTCATTGTTACATTACTATTTTTGACTTCTGTGAGGAAGCTACAATAAACACAGTTAATGTTTGCCTGTTCGACCGCCCCTTGGGAACCCACATCATTTCCGAGATAATTATATTCCGTATGCAAATCACTGAATCTGTAGTTCACCGAGGCAATCAATGGATCAATGATGATGCCCATTCGTTACAAAAGTGTTCATACCACCAATACGCGAATAATGACCACATTATACCTGGGATCGTATTTTCACGAATGTAAGTGGAAGACCTAGTGCGTTTGCTCTGACGAAGATCCTGAGCTCCTTCCAGCTCAGTTGATGTCGAAGCAACTTTTTGAGTTTTCGTTGTTCCTAGGAAGAAAATCTCATATACTGTAAATTTCAATAGTTCGGTGGCTCAACACTGGACGAGATAGTGTTGGAGAAGGCAATGACTGGACTGGAGCAGAAAGGATGGGCAGTTGGAGATGAGCACTGGACCGGCAGTCAGGGTTGCCATTTCGTGGAAATCGTCTGCTAATGTGGAAAAACAAGTGAGCGACGAATTACCACACCAGTGTGAGAAATTTCCATACTATCCATTTATGCTATTTTTGTGCTATAAAAGAGTTTTTTACATTGGTGGGATTAACATGTAAATGATATTTATATCTATCATAGTTAAGTCACTGAAAATGCATGATTTGTGCATAATACACTCATTTAACCCGCCATGTCCCACCGACGTACGATGCATGTCGCTACTTTTTTCCGCGGACAGACCCAACGACGTGCATCGTACGTCACTCGATTGCATGGCCCATTGTGTGCACATTTTTCAACATTCGCGGGTGATTTTTGATAGGCATATGTGGGAGACCTTCCTCTACCTGCTGTCAAACGGGGATACTGCCTGGCCCCACCTAACCCACCCTTTCCCCCCCTCCCCCCACACTGGGCAATTCACCTGTTAGCTGTAATCTGGCCAGTAAAGGTATGTTGCCCCACGGTCTCTCCAACGACGAAATTCACGGTGAAAGTGATTCCTGAGGTGAAGGACAAAGAAGCAAAGAAGCTAGAGGTAGAAACAAACAGAAGTGATGAGGTGGTAATGTCGTAAAGGAAGGTGCCATATACTGGGGTTTTGGGTGAGTGAACAATGCTTATAAGCGCCTACATTATTGTGTGAAAACCAATATAGACTTATACTACACATAAATTCGTACCAAATAAATGATATATTTACGTATTTTAAAGTGGCTTGAATTAGTTAACTCTTCCATAGTTCGTTTTCTTTAGCCAGGTACCCTGAAAAAGAAGAAAAACTTAAGGTTGAGTGACACCTGTATCAACATATCTAACCTCAGGATCATGATTTGTCTGTGAATTTTCGATGTTTCTCACCAAAAGCGAAGGTTTCAGCCAAAAAACAAAAAGCCGAAAATCGGTCGGGATCTGGGGGTAGGCTGGGTAAAAAAAAACCGGTCGGGACTGGACGGGTTAAATTCCAGAACGTTCTTCACATATCCAGTATAAACCACTAACCTAATCCTACCAGCATAACACTGCCCCGCCCTCAAAACTGTATTCCCAGACAGAACTACCTAATTTTACCTATGTACAAATATATACATGACAATCTTCCAGTCTAGTGGGTCGTTGCCATCATCTCTGCTGTCTAGATCCCATGGTGTTTGGAGCACCCTCTGTTCCTGAACCATCTGTTTAGTTGTCCCAGGTAACTGCAGCATCTTCAGCACTGATCAAAGGAAGGTTGACCACCTTCATGCAATCGGAGAGATAACCTGGATCGCCAGTGCTGTCAATGACTCCATCACTCTCCTGGGCTCTTCTTTCATCTCTGGTGTCCAGCAGCTCCTCAGCTTCGCTCCAAGTGTACTTCCCAGGCCCGTGATATCTCCACAGACGATTGGCATGGATGATCTTTGGCCTGATCCTTCTCTCCCCTTTGACCTAGTAGGTCACAGCTGAGAGACAGTCCACCACCATGTATGGTCCTTCTCAGGAGCACTGAAGTTTGAGAGGGTGGCCCTTCTTTTCTTGGGGGTTGTAGCGCCACACTCAGTCTGAAACCTCAAAGCTAATGTAGGTAGCTCCCAAGTAGTTGTGCCTCTGCTTCATGGCCTCACTGGAGAACTTCAACATCATTCAAACTTGACAGTGCACCTCAATCACTCTCTTCTCCAGATTTTGGACAAACTTAGAGGCTTTTGTTGGGAGACATTCCTTTGAGGGCCTTCCAGTTAACAGGTCTATCAGCAACTGCAATTCATGCCCAAATATTGTCTTCGTCAGAAAGTATCCAGTTGCCTCATGGACTGCAGACTTGTAGGCCATCAGCAGAGCAGGCAGCTTATGGTCCCACTCTGTCTGCCCTTCCACACAGTCCTTGGCCAGATCTTGCAACAGAATCCAGTTGAATCTTTTCAACACCCATCTGACCGGGGCTGTAGTGGTATAGCCCTGGTCTTCTTAATGCCCAGCAACTTCCAACACTCCGTAAACACTGCAGACTCGAAGCCCCCTCCTTGGTCTGAATGGAGCTCATTTGAATCACCAAAATGGCAGAAAAAACTGGTCCACCAGCACCCTTGTGACAATAGTTGCCTCTTGGTCTGCAATGGCATTTACCTGAACCCTATTAGTGAAATAATCCATTGCCATGCAGATGTATCTGTTCCTATCTGTCGTGAGAGGCAGAGGTCCCATAGTGTCCAATTTGACCCTCTCCACTGGAGAGACTGGTAGAGCTAAAGTGGTGCACATGGGTGCTTCTTGGGTCCCTTCTTCACACAGCGGACATCATGTGTCTGACACCACTCTTCCGCATCCTTCTGCATACCAACCCAGTAGAACCTTTGATGCAGGTGGTTCAAGGTCTTCTTCGCTCCTTGGTGTCCACTGGTTATGCTGTTATGCATCTCCATCAGAAATGGCACCCACAGCCTATTTGACAGTACCATCAGCCAGTAGCTATGAAGTCCATCAGGAGTCTCCCAGTGACACTGAAATTCTCCACTGTCCAGCTGCAGTGTGTTCCACTGAACCTAGTTAGTCATGGTAGCAGGACTCGCCCCAGAGATCGTCTCCCATGCGGAGTGCACCGAACTTTGGCTCAGGAACTTCGCAACTGGTTACAGATCCTTCCATCGGCCATCTTCACATACCAGTTGCAAAGTGTTCTGATTTCAGTACCATACAGCAACATTTCTTCGTGCTACCTTCTTTGTGGCTGCAATGCTGACACTCTAGGGGACATGGGTTCTGGCTAAAGCTATTGGCATTTCCATGCATTCATCCGGACCGGTGAACAGCCATGTAGTTATGCTGCTGCAGCTTTCCAATTCACTAAAGTAGCTGTTCTCAGAGGGTTCTTCAGGGACTTCAGCCACCTCAGCCCAGCTTGGTTGGTACAGATTATGAAGCTTGATCTGTACAAGTAAGGGTGGAAGTAGTTGAGGCTCCTCACTATTGCTAGAAGTTCATTCTGAGTAACACAGTAGTTCCTCACCACCACAATGAGTTCCTCCTGTAGTAAGCCACCACTTTCTTTGTACCATCAACTTTCTGAGAGTGCACACACCGTCAGCCCCACCATCACTGGCTTCACAATCCTAGACGAAAAGTCTGAAGAGATCTGGATACATAAGCACTGGCGTGCTGCTCAAAGCCTCTTTCAGCCACTTGAAGAAGTCCTTAGATGACTCAATCCATGAACATTTTGTGTCCCTTTTTCGTGAGCTGGTTTAGTCGCGCAGCAACGGTGCAAGGTTCTTCACAAACTGGCGATAGTAGGTGCATAAACCCAGGAAACTAAGCAGCTCCCCTACACTAGTCAGCACTGGGCAATTCCTCACAGCAGCTACTTTTAAAGGGTCAGTGTATGCCTCTGATTCACTCACGATGTGGTCAAGATTCTTGTTTGAAGATCTTGCCAAAAACAATTACATCATATAGGTAGATCAGGGCTGTCTTCCAATGTAGGTCTTCCAGTACCATTTCCATCGGACACTTTAAGGTGGCTGGAGCATTACACAGCCCAAAGGGTATAACCTTAAACTGCTAGAGTCCCTGGCCATATGAGAAAGTCGTCTTCGCCCTATCTGCATCTGCCATCTTGACTTGGTGGTACCCATACTTTAGGTCCAGCATCGAGAACCACTTTGCTCTGACCAAGGCATCAAAGGTGTCGTTCATCCTTGGCAGAGGGTAGGAGTCCTTGATGGTAATGTTGCTGAGGGCCCAGTAGTCCACACAACGCCACCAGGAACCACTCTTCTTCATTATCATGATTGTAGAAGCCCAGGGACTTTTGGATCTTTCTGTTAGGCCATGTCAGCGTAGATCTTCCATCACCTTCTCCATCTCCAGGTGGCAGGCTGGAGCTATATCTCAAAGAGCTCCCTTTATTGGTTGATAATCACCCGTAATGATGAGATGTTTCGCCAGTTTGGTGCACTTCAGGTCCAGGTCTCCTGTGGAAATATGTTGGCATGCTTCACCAAGAGCCTATTCAGCTGCTCCATCTGTGACTCCTCCAGACACTGGGCATTCCTGGCAGACAGATCCCGCAAATGGTCAGGTAAATCTTCCTTGGGCTTAACTGTACTCCTCTTGCTTGCACTCCTTGGTGACTCAAGAGCAACTTCTTGGTACACCCCCACAACTGTGCAAAGTGAAAATTTGGCTATGATGACTAGTACTTTCTTTGCCGTAGGATCAACCTAGGTCCTGGCCACAATCACTTCCCCTTCTATCATGCTCCACCAGTCCCAGGGCAGTGTGCAGAATACCAATGACCTTGCAGGGCAGCAGCATCTTTGATTCAGGGTGGGATAACTGTAATCTGTCTAGCTGTCATCAATAGTAGACTTCCATGCTCCATGGATCTTAGTGAAACATTCCTTCCTCCTAGCTTCATTTGCATTAAATGGAAGTCAAGCAGGCAGCAGCAGGGCACCAGCTAATTGTTCAGGATGCAGGGGCTAGCAGTATCCTGACATCCACTTGTCCACAAAACTCAACACAGTACCCTGTCACTCCACACAGCTGCTGCGAAGTCTCAGGAAGCTGCTGGTGACTCACCACATTCAACAGGACCAAAGTCTTCTTCGATGCTTTGTTGATGACCATTGGGGTCGCTACTCCTTCAGTCTCACTATACACCTGATAACCAACTGAAGTAGCTCTTTTGCACAAGGTCACATGTGGGGCACTCTTGGCATAGTCTGGTTGCTGCCCAGTTCCACCAGCCACCCTTAGCTTCCGTCTTGAGTGGCCTGGTCTGTCTTCTTTTATTGGGTTTTTCATTTACAGTCCTTTTTAGGTGTCTCTGTTGTCCACAAACCCCAGACTCTGCAGTCTTGTTGATTCTGTTGCCTCATCTTTTGTCGATCTTTCTTGCTCTTGTAGTGGTCTTCATTTAGGAGTCCAGTCTTTTCACAGTAGAAACCTGTTCCATTAAATGTAGACTACCCATAATCTTCACCGAGCCCTCACATGCCTCTAAGCCAGTGCTGAAGTCGGTGTGGAAACTTGAGTAGCTGCTCTTTATGACCCAGACTTATGGGCACTGACCAGGGCTTCCTGCAGGCTCGCTGGTTTAGCCTGCTTCATTTGATGAATGTTCAGCTGGGGACTATCCAGGGCATCAATTAGCTGGTCACAAAGCAGCACCATCTGGAAGTCAGAATTAGTTCCTGTTTATGCTCTATGAGCCAAGTTCTCTAGGTCCTGGACCAGTACTTGTAGAGACCTCTCTCCTGTGGGTGGGAGTCCAGAATTGGGACCTGAAGACCTTCCCCTGTTGTTCTGCCCCATACCTCTGCTCCAAGGCCTGTGCCAGCTTGTTGCAGTCGCCCTGACTTCCTTCATCCTGCTGTGCAAAGACTTCTACAGCAGAACCCTTTAGGCTGGTGGCCAGCTGGGCTGCATAGTGTCAGTTATCCCACCCATTCTGACTGGCCAAGAGCTCACTCTGGGCACGATAAGCCTTCCAAGACACCTTGCCATAAAATCCTTAGGTCTTTTCTTCACTGGCACGTGCATACCACCTTGCGTGACCCTAGTATGACGTACAGGAATATATTTAGGGGCCTTAGGATTCAGCATCTCACTACACCTCCTCTGTACCTCTGTCACCTCAGGAGGGTGCTGGATGCTGACTCAACCAAACATTGTTCAAGGAGTTTGATCCTGTTATTCACTTCGTGTATTTCATTTGTCCTCTACTGTACAAGAAACCTCATCCCTCACTTCTCTCACCTGGTTGCTTATTCTCTCTGCCTCACTGTGTATTTCACTTCTCCCTTTATCCTCCACTATACAGGAAACCTCTTCCCTCACTTCTTTTACATGGTCGGTTATTCTCTCTACCTTGCTGTACACCACTTCTTGGTGCTTCAGTTTCCTGATCACATCCTGCAGCTCCCCATAACACTTCTCACGGTCCTCCTGAAACTCCTTATTCCAAGCTCGGCCTCTCTTTTTTCAAATTCCACTTGTACCAGGTGAAGCTCCTGTTTCTGGCCATTTAGCTGTTTCTCTAGTCTTGTGTAGTGCGTTTTTTTTGTTCTTGATATTTCTTTTGCTTTTGCGTTGCTTTCAATATTTCTTGTGTTCTTCTTGCTGTCTCTTGCTGCTTCTTTTGTTCTTGCTGTGCTCTCAACATTGCGAGTATATCTTTTGTTCTTGCTGTGCTCTAAACACTGCGATTATATCTGCCAGAGACATCCCCGACATTTTGGCAGTCTTTCCACGCTTCTCCATCTCCGAAGACGTATCCAGCCCGACACCAATAGTTACACCAATAGAGTTCGTTGATTCTTTGAGATGGATGTGTAGACAAGCCAGACGGTTATTCAAATGCCGCTGAACAATTCTGGGTTATATTCCTTCCAAGCACAGCCGTCGTACACTTGCAAAGCACTGTGACTTTTCTCTCTCATGTTACCTACTTCCTACTCGCTCACTGTCCGTTCACTGGCTGACCGACTTTCCTTTACTGACACTGATTGACTACTCTGTCCTTCATTGATTAGCTCTCACTGTCTGGCTCACTAACTCTTTCACTGTCCGTTCGCCACTGACTCACTCACTGACTGTTCATTGACTGTCCATCCTTCCTTTCTGACTGGCTGCCTCACACAAAGTAACTGCCACTGACTGGATGCCATGCACAAAACTCTGCCTGTTACTCACTGTCTCTGACTAAAACTGTTTTGGTGGTGGGACGGCTCCTATAAATATCCCTTGCCCTCCCCCCTGACTCCACCTACTAGTGCAGCGCAGAATATTCTTGAGCCTAGAAGAGAACTCACATTTTCTCATGTAATAATGCACTTGAATTAACAGTAAACAACAATATTGACAAAAACAAATTCCTATGGTAAGAGAGAAAGAAAATCAGACATGCCGAAATCTCCAGAATGTTCCTCACATCCTCAGTTAAAAACATTAACCTAATCCTATGGCATAACACTTAGTTTCTAGAATCCTCCTCGCATCTCTAGACATAAACCTCTAACCTAGTCCTGCCAGTGTAACAATGAATTATAATGTAGCAACGATACTGCCGGCCTGGTGCAGGGAAGCAATGGTCGACGACGTAGTCTCCTTGTTTTAACCCGTCCAGTCCCGACCAGTTTTTTACCCAGCCTACCCCCAGGTCCCGACCGATTTTCGATTTTTTGTTTTTTTTCTGAAACCTTCGCTTTTGGTGAGAAACATCGAAAATTCATAGAGAAATCGCGATCCTGAAGTTAGAAATGTTGATACAGGTGTCACTCAACCTTACATTTTCCTCCTTTTTCAAGGAAGGATTAACTGATTCAAGCCACATTAAATTAAATATTTATTTCATTTATTTGGTACGAATTTATGTGTAGTACAAGTCTATATTGGTTTTCACACAATAATATAGGTGTTTATAAGCATTGTTCACTCACCCAAAACCCCAGTATATGGCACCTTCCTTTACGACATTACCACCTCATCACTTCTGTTTGTTTCTACCTCTAGCTTCTTTGTCTCTTTGTTCTCCGCCTCAGAAATCACTTCCATCATGAATTTCTTCATTGGAGAGACCGTGGGGCAACATACCTTTACTGGCAGGTTACTGCTAACAGGTGAATTGCCCAGTGTGGGGGGAAGGGGGGTTAGGTGGGGCCAGGCAGTATTCCCACTTGACAGCAGGTAGAGGAAGGTCTCCCACATATGCATACCAAAAATCGCCCGCAAATGTTGAAAAATGTGCACACAATGGGCCTTGCAATTGAGTGACATATGGTGCACGTCGTTGGGTCTGTCCACGGAAAAAAGTAGCAACGTGCATCGTACGTCGGTGAGACTCGGCAGGTTAAGTGTTATGCCATAGGATTAGGGCAATGTTTATATCTGGAGATGTGAGGAACATTCTGGAGATTTTGGCATGTCTGTTTGATTTGTTTTTTCTCTTACCTTAGGAATTAGCTTTTG
>JAGKTI010040682.1:0-10364 GCA_018397915.1 Birgus latro
GGCATGGTGGGATGAAGAGGTTAAGGGAGCAGTGGAGGAAAAGAGGAACAAGTGGCTAGAGTGGTTACTGGATAGGGGTCCAATTGAGATAATTGAATATAATGGGAGCAAGAACCACGTAAAGAGACTAGTGAAGAGGAAAAAGAGGGAGGTAATTATGATCTAGGAAGAAAAATAAATCCAAATTACTCTGGAAATAGGAAGTTATTCAGGAAAGAGGAGCGGAAATGTAGAATTGACAGCGGGATGAAATGTGAAAATGTGAAGGATGTAAGTGGTAGATTATTAACCCATTGGGATGAAGTAGGGACAACGTGGAAAGAATATTTTGAAAGAATGATGAATGGGAATAGAAAGAACACAGCCATTGTAAACATGATTGGTTTTGTTGCTGTGCAGAGAAGGAATGCAGTGCCAGGAAACATGAGACTCGCATAGAGGAAGAACGCTGTGAAGCGACTGAAAAATGGGAAAGCAGCTGAGCTTGAAGAGGTGTATGCAGAGATGATTAAGTGTAGTGGAGAGTGTTGAATGAAGTGCTGGTTGGAGATATGTAAGAATGCATGGATAAATGAAACTGCCAGCAAAGTGGAAAAAGGCTGATTGTACTACTGTACAAAAGTAAAGGTGAGCGAAGTGAGTGAAAGAATTATCGTGGCATAGGTTTATTGAGCGTTGTAGGGAAGGTATATGGAAGAATTATCATACAGAAAGTAAGAGGGGTATCAGAAGTCCTAGTGAGAGATGAACAGGGTGGCTTTAGGAGTGGCAGAGAATGTGTGGACAAAAAATTTACAGTAAGACAGATAATGGAGATGGGTGAAAAGGAATATAAGGTGTTTATGGCATTCATGGATCTGGACAAAGCATACGACACAGTAGACAGAGAGGATTGTGGAAGGTTCTGCGCATGTATGGTGTAGATGGTAAGCTGCTAGGTACCGTCAAGAGTTTTTATGATGGTAGTGAAGCATGTGTTAGGGTAAAGGGGCATCTAAATGAATGGTTTACGATCGGTGTGGGTGTACGACAAATCTGTGTGATGCCCCCATTGTTATTCCATATATATATGGATCGGGTGATGAGAGAATTAAAAACATGAGTAATGGAGAGAGGGATGGCGTTGATAATGAATGGTGATGGATGGAATATCTTAAATTTGTTGTATGCTGATGATGCAGTACTACTTGCAAATACCGGACGAAAACTTGGTAGGCTAGTGCAGGGTTTTGCTGATGCCTGTGAGCTTCGTGCTTTGAGAGTAAATCTAGGCAAGAGTAAAGTTATAGTTATTGAAAGAGGTGACTCCCAGTGTGATATTACAGTGAATGGAGAGAGACTGGAATTGGTGACAGAGTTTAAATTCCTGGGTACAGTGACAGAAAAGAGGAGAAAATATGCCAAAGAAGTGGAAAGTAGAGTGACACAAGGAAGGAACGTAGCTGGTGCTATGAAGGCCTTGATAAGAAACAGAGGCTTGTGTGTTGCATCTGCATGAGACTTGCATGAAGCAGTATTAGTGCCAACTTTAACATATGGATGTGAGAATATAATGTGGTATGAAAATGAAAAGTCAAGAGTGAGAGCAGCAGAGATGGGACTGCTGAGGACTGTATGTGGAGTACAGAGTGGACTGAATACAATATAATGTGATTTGTGAGAGTTGTGGAGTGAGGAAGTCTGTGGACATCAGAATGAAAGAGACTGTACTGAGATGGAATGGTCACGTGGAAAGAATGGATAACAAGAGAGTGGTGAAAAAGGTATATCTGAGGGATTTTGAAGGAGGAAGGAGGCGAGGTAGTCCAAGGAGAATGTGGATGGATATGGTGGATGAGTGTGTGAGGAAGAGGGGTATGGAAGTCGGTGAGGCTAGGGTACTGACAAGAGACCGAGCTGGCTGGATGAATGTTGTGAGAAGAAGTACATGATCAAGGATTTGCCACCCCTTTTTAACGTGACAGCGTCTGGATTGACTCTATCAGATACATTTATGTGAAGCTACGGAATGTGTTGAATGTTTTTGGTGTATCAGATAGAGCCAGGATTCCAGGGGCTTGAATGATGAGTGAATGGAAGCGTGGCCCATTGGACTGGGCAAACTTCGGATGCCTGGACGTTGCTACTCCATACCCTGCCCTAGGGTGGGAAAGGAGGTCCTAATGATGACACCTGCCACTCAATCGCCACAGCCCTCCACCTTGCATCATCCTCTGTTGCCCCCGCCTTTGACCTATTCGTACTGACCTCTGTCACTCCAGCCCTCTGCTTCCTCACACTGGGGTCGTATACCCCAGCTAGGCACCACCAGGGCCATTTCTTTACCTCAGCCAAGCACCTCGGCCTTGGAGCCACCATAAGCCCCACCAACAGTGGTGTCTCCACCTCGGGTTTCTCCTCAGTCAGTGGCCTCAATGCAGCTGCACCGGACGCCCTCTCCATCACCTACTCCAGCACCCTTAGCAGAGATCGAGTATGAGGTGGTGAAGGAAGGGTAATGTTTGGGGAAGACATTCGCCACTAGACCTCACAGTACAGTACAGTACTGTACTGCATGGTGTACAACTCTACCCTCCAACATATAGTAATACACTGTGTACAGTACTGTATTGCTGTACTGTATCATTTTTGTTTTTACATGCATTTTCATCTTTTACTCATGGTAAAGTTTTTAGGATAGAGGGTCGAGACAGATTGAATCACAATATCTGGCTTAAGGCCGAATGATGAGCTGGATATACTACATCCGGCGTTCCATGTGTAGAACTTGACTAAATTATCGCATATTATTGAGAGTTTACTGTATAATGAAATAGTCGCCCGGTGGCCCGGTGGGTTATGGCACTTCAATCGGATGTGGCCAATATGATCTTATACCTGAGGAAAGGTAAGCGACCGTCCACCTTTGCTTTAAATATTAGGATTAAGTGACCTATCCCTGGACACCTGTGCAACATAGGATTTGGTAATACACAGATAGTTTCTAAAGGTGGTTAGGACAATATCTAACCCGCCTAGTTCAAAAATCCTCCTCTACACTGAATAAAGGTGTCGAGATTTGTTAGGAATATACTAAAAAGTATTCGCTGCTGATGTGAAGAAGCTAATTTCAAGAAGGTGCACAGCTCACCCATTCCTAATGATACCGCGTTTTGTCCTTTGTTATTGTTTCCAAAAGGTGATTTTATTTAGCTGCTGGCAGATAATATTTAGTGAATGGCAGCAATGAAACATAATTCCTTCCTTCCATCTCANTAATTTCAAGAAGGTGCACAGCTCACCCATTCCTAATGATACCGCGTTTTGTCCTTTGTTATTGTTTCCAAAAGGTGATTTTATTTAGCTGCTGGCAGATAATATTTAGCGAATGGAAAGAATGAAACATAATTCAGACCTTCCAGCTCAAAGAAATATCTCCTAACCATCTTTGCTATTACCAAGCGATTTAAGCAGCTTTGCAGAGTGCATTAGTAGTAGTAGCAGTTATTGTAACCCCTGGCTTATCTGATTATAAATTTAGTGGGCATCTGGTTAAGTTTTCCCTTGCCTGCGAGCCATTGTTTTCTTTGCGGGGAATAGGGATGTATGTAAGGGACGTTTGTATAACCAGTAAGGGGAGCTGCCCGATTTAATCAGTGTTGTCACAGTAAGGCGTCCCTCTCCATGGCCAATAGTGCAGTAAATGGGATGTATGTCATAAAAATCTAACCCCAGTACTTTGGTAAGTTTTCACTCGGCAGATAAAATCAACTCGTGGTAACAAGGATAAATTAAACGACTTTAACTAAACTGGTTAAGTTGAATAGGGTCGTCAGAAGACCGCACAAAGAGAGGTAAAAAGTGACCGCTGGAATTAACAAGTAAACCGACGCAATCACAGATACTTACAGTCTATTTTAGTTAGCAGTTAATTTGTTTTTACATCACAATAGGCCCACTCCCAAGACATGATAAATAATTCGTCGTTACGTGACAGTCTATAAGACTTAGTTATAAGGTATTACTGATTAATCTTGGTTACAATATTCGTTTTTTTTTCTCTCTCTCTCTTTACATGACGGAACTTGGTCACTCCCTCAACTTAAAAGATATATTATGGTTGCATGAGCCTTAGTTACGAGGTAGGAATGATTCTTCTTGGTTACTAGTCAGATCAGCCCACCAGTCTGAATACACTTGCAATTAACTGAGCTGATAGCGGTTAGGGATTTTCATGAGCTAAATAAAGCGATTGAGGAGATATCTGGAAGTAAAAGAGCTATTGAAGGCTTTGTCAAACCCTTCCAGTTACAAATCTCCTCTTAGCCTAGGGAAATCGTTCGTACTGAACATATAGTTGAGGGCTGTTTCTGGCCCATCTAGTTAGGAAAGTCTCCCCTCAGTTGAATAAAATCGCATTGACAGCGCGAGAATAAGCTAAAAACATCACCCGGTACATATGGTTAATCAGCAGTACAATCTTTTGTGTCGTAACAAATTGAGTATTTTATTCTAGTCAAAGCCAGACGATTTTATTCAGGCAAGAGTGCGTCATAGGAGTCTAAGAGAGTTAATACTTTTACCTTGATCCAGCTATAGTCGGGACGAATCTAGTGTTCTATTCCGGTCAACACCCGACGATTCAGTTCAGCTAATAGTGAATCGTAGGCGCCTGAGAGTTAATAGCGTCAGTATCAAAAGTGCAAAATAAATACACTGTTACAGAATATATCAAAGGAAAAAGTGGATGTTTAGCAGGACAGTAAACTATGGTTGTGAAATTACATATGGCCTCTTCTCTACTGCTTTTTGTTAAATACATTGGATAAGTACTGTGTGTCTCGTGTTGAGCTGATTGCGAGATGTGATGATGAGAGAGAGGGGGGAGGGGGGAAGTGTAGTATACAGAGAGAGAGAGAGAGAGAATATTTAGTGTGTGTGTGTGTGTGTGTTAGACAGAGTAAAGGTTGTGGCTATGGGGCGATGGAGTGAAAAACGGAGAGACAGTGGCTGATGATGAAGCCGGCCGTGAGAATGAAAAATGACCAAGAAAGGCGGCGAGGGAAAAAAATTAATCAAAGAATGAATGGAAAGAAGAGTGTTTTTTAAAAATGTTTTTGAGGTGTGTGTGTGTGTGTGTGTGTGTGTTTTATCTTGTGGTAACGAGGGCTTTGTCATCACTGGTGAGTTAACTGACAATGGTTATCAATACCGTAAGAGAGAAGCTGCTCCAAAGCAGATGAAATGACGTTTGGCGGTGGCGAGAAAAAGCAGCAACATTTTCAGAATTATTAGATACGTGCGAGGCCAAATGGGACCGGTAGAGAGGAGCATCACATCAGGTTTCACTAAAATAAAGTACCGTGGGTGTGAAAATACTTTGGGTGTGATAGACTGACCGGAATGTTCCTGGAAACGCTTTCACATTTAAACATTTCACTTCTTCTTAATGGATAAGTCGTCGAAAGTATATACTTACTAATATATCACATTACTCGTGAATACAGCTTCACATTAACTCATCTCACTCCCTCAACAACAACAACAACAACGACAATAATAATAATAATAATAATAATAATAATAATAATAATAATGACAATAGTAATAATGATGATGATGATGAAATAAAAAATGAAAAGTGGAAATTGCTGGTCTCTGTTGTACAAAAACTGAAGCTAAATTTTTTTGTTAACTGTTTGCTGACTGTACGGTGAAAGAAAAGTAGAATAAAAAGTTAAAGAAGGAAGGAGAGAATGGGGGAATGAGGGAGGGAAAAGAGAAAAGAATAATTAGACAGTGTGAGATGATGAGGGGAGGAGAGTGATGGAGTAAGGGAAAGCATAGGCTGAGAAAGCTAATGTAGGAATGAAAGAGCAGAGGGAGGGAAAAGCAGAGACAGGATGTGAGAAGGGAAGAACAAACTGGTAGAGAATATAAACAGAAGAACAGAAGGAAGAAGAGAAAGAGAGGAAAGAGAGGTGTAAACTATGAGGGAATGAAAAATTAGAATGATGGATAAGTAGAAACAGAAGGTGAAGGCAGGAGAAAGAGGATAAAACGAAGGACCAAAATGGGAGAGAATGAGGAAAGGAGGGAAGGGAAGGGAATGACGGAGAGAGGAGAGGTTAAAGTTAGGAACGAATGAGATGATGAAACATTAAACACAGCTGTTGGTAAAAAGTCAGGTCGTGAGTGAGTCCAGGAGAGAAGAAATTAAGGAATCTGGATAGAGAGAGAGAGGGGGGGAAAGGAAGGAAAAGGAAGGCGCTCAGCTATCACCAACCAAAACACAAACACAATATCACCAACACAGGCTCTTCTTCTTCACTTCAGTTTCGTACATCTTTTGATCTAGTTCCTGGTGGGTCGCCTCAAAATACACATGGCTTGGCCTTTAGATTTTTCCAACACTTTCATTTACTTCTTTCTTTTCATCCATCATTAGTTTGCCTCTCGATCTGTGTTGTTTTCGTTTGCCTTGGAATATATATTTTTTTTAATTCACGCTTTTTCCGATATCCATAGGGCTTTTCCACAACCACAATATATATTATTATTTTTCCTACTATACATTTTTCTTTTTCTTTCTTTTTTTTTCATAGATCCATAGCGAGCCCATTGTTTTGTAGTTTTTCATTCAGCTAACTGGTTTATAAGGTTGCACTTTTGTTTCTGCAATATCCCCGTGAGGAGGGAGAGATAAATGAAGAGTTGTTAATGGTATGGAATTATATCTCTGGTATGCTTCGACGTATAGATATTGATGCAGAGTGGGAGGTTAGGGAATGGGGAGTGGGCGGAGTGATAGCGTAAGGGAAGGCGGTAATAGCAAGAGAGGGTGTGGAAATATGTTAGGGAGAGGAGTGAAGGGGAGTGAGGCAGGGAATACATGAGGTAGGGAGGGATATAAAGGCACGGAGGGTGGAATGAGCAAGGGGGATGGGAAAGGGCTCATATGGTAGTTGAATTTCGCACATATATTTTAACGATGTGTTTTTGTAAGGTTAGAACAATATTTGCTCGACTTATATCCTTTCTAGTTCGAAATTGCTGTTATCATCATCACCATCATCATCATTATCCTCATTATCATCCCACCTCAGTTTTCCACATATACTCCAGAAAGCAAGGGAAAGGGAAAATACGATAAATGGAGAAATTATCAAAAGCCTGTCCAGTGAAAAAGGATCGCACATTCATTCACTCACCATTTAAGCCTTCGGAATCCCAACTATACCTCACAGGTGGAGTTATACATACATATATTCACATATTCACAGTAAAAATATTTCCATTTAAAAAAATTGTTATGTGATGAAAAGGAGACAGTGAAAATCTATACACAGTGTACGTCTCTCTCTCTCTCTCTCTCTCTCTCTCTCACACACACACACACACAACTATGATGGTACGGTAATTTTCTCTTAAGTAAGAATATAAGAAATTGGGTGTCATATTTCATATTGATAACGGAGGAAACTGTGGAGTATCAGAGAAAGAGAGAGAGAGAGAGAGAGAGAGAGAGAGAGAGAGAGAGAGAGAGTTAAAGTACGCAAGGTGGAGTCTGAGAGGGAAAGGAGAGACGAAGGGAAAAAGGGAGCGTGAAAATAAAGGAGGGAGGAGGATTGATGGGAGTGAGAAAGGATGTGGGGTGAGGTAAGATAGGGAAAAGTGTAGATGGGAATGGGAGGGAGAGGATGTGGATGGTGAAGGTAGGTGAGTGGAGAAAGGAACAGAATAAAATTGGTTTAATTGCCGAAAGTGGAAAATACAATATTTGGAGTGCGGAGAGGGGGGGATGAGAGATATTAATGTAGGAAGGAGGGGGATGGGAATGGGGAAGACAAGGGATGGAAGAAGAGAGATTAAGGAAGGTTAGTCGGTAAAGGGCAGTAGGACTGAGTGAGGAGGTAACATGAAGGGAGGAGAGGAGAGGAGAAGAGGCTGGGAGGGTGAAGGGAGGGAAGGGGACAGGAGGGTCGTGAATTATTCATTCTGATACTTCCCTGTCTCTCCCTCGTATCGCCTTCCACAATTTCACCCATTAACCATTCCTAATACTCTACGTGTCTTTCTTCATCCCCCTCCCTCCCCTCTCTCTCTCTCTGAATGCCAACCTTAACATCATTCCCCTTGACCTTCACTGTCCATCCCCCACATCTCACTGACGTCCTTCCTCCCAACTTGCCTTCCGTACTCTCCACTCCACTCTTCCCCCCTCTATGTCCTCCTCCAACCTCCCCACAACTCCTCTCCCCTCTCACAGTGTCTTCTTTCTTCTTTCTTTTCTCATCCTCTCCCCTTCCATCCTCTCCTCCTCTTTCTCCTTGTCATAGCATCTTCCTTCCCTCATTCTCCTCCCATCCCCTTCTCCATTCCCATTCCTTCCCTGCCCTTCCATTCCCTTCCTTTCCATTCCCGTCTCTTTCCTTCCGTTCCATTCCCATTCCTTCTATTCCTGTTCTTTGCCCTTCCCTTTTCTTCCTGTTCCTTGTCCTTCCCTTTTCTTCCTACTTCTTCCTCTCCCTTCCTTCTACTTTCCTTCTCTTAAAATTTCCTTCTTTCCGCATCCCATCGGCTCCCCTCCCCTCCCCTCCCCTCCCCCCATTTCCATACCTCCCCCATGCTTCCCCATCGCATTTTCTCCACTTGATCTTTTTCTTCTCATTAATTCCCCAACCCTCCATCTTTTTGTCCAATCTCGTCTCCTCCCCCATTCCCTCCCAATCTTCCGTGTATTTCTCTCCTCTCTCCCCTACCCTCTCACCTACACCTCACAGAGTTTTCTTCCTTATCTTCTTTTCCCGCTCCTCTTTCAACCGCTTCTTCCTCACACTTTCCCTCCTTCTTCTGTCTACTTTCCTCCCCTCCGAATCTTCTTCACCTCTTTCGCCTATTCCTTCTCTCTTATTTTCTCTTTTTCACTTCTCTCTTTCTCTTCCACCCTTCATTTTCTTTTCTTTTCTTTTTCCAATTAATCTCTTCATTTTCTTCTAACCTCCCTAACCCTCCTGCCCGTCTTCTCCCGCCCTCGGACCGCAGTATCTTCATTAAAGGTCTCATATCAATTGCTCTCTTTCTCCCGTATTCAGACCAACTTTGTGTGTGTGTGTGTGTGTGTGTGTGTGTGTGTGTGTGCGCGCGTGTGTGTGCCAGTGTGTGCGTGTGTGTGTGTGTGCGTTTAGAAATGTAACTGAATACGAGAAACTAGAGATGAGTGTTTAAAAATACTGTATCCGTGTCCATTTGTGTGCATGCATGGAAAGTACAATGCTTGTTTCGGTAAATCTCTTGTTGTATGCGTACTTGTGTATTTACATGTGTGTTTGTATCTACGCGTGTGAATGTATACGTAGATTTGTATGTAAATGTATGTGTGCTTGTGAGTGTATCTTTGATTTATTTTTATGGTAAAAAAATGGTACTAGAATCAGGCGCTTTCATGTGGTGGTACTGATTCAATTTAGCAGTTCCACTGACTAGTTATGCAAACGTTCCTCAGATCCCTCCTTATCATCGGAAAGGAGAATGGTGGACTGCAGGAGGAGGCCACATTCAAGTTGCAGTTTATTGGAGTGCTGTTTTAGTTGAGCCTGGAAATGAAGGCACTATTGTTATTACTGCAGAAAAAAAAAAGTGTGTATGTGTGTGTCGGGGTGTGGGGGTGTTCTTGGTATGTATAAGAACGTGTGCATGTATTCTTCTTGACATGTTTGTGGGTATGTTTTTCGTGTATGGAAGATTGTGTGTGTGTGTGTGTGTGTGTGTGTGTGTGTGTGTGTGTGTGTGTTTATTCCAACACAAAATGTTTCCAGCTACCATTCCCTTTTTTCCATGCCGTTACTGAGCCCACAGAACAATTCCTACCAATAAGTCGAAAAAAATTATTTTTGCATATCTTCGCCTCTCGCAGTTTTCGAAAATTTCACACCGTCGCGTTCTACTCGATTGCCAAAGTATATATTCGGACCTGGACTTACCCCGACCAAATGCAAAAATAATTTGGTCGATATCTGTTAATGCTCTCGTGAAAAAAAAGAAAGAAAAGAAACAGAAGCAAAGACAGTAATTCTCGTGTGTCAGGATTTCCAAAAAAAAAAAAAAATTGCTTCGTCTTGTAGCGCACGATCATTAGAACTATTGTTTGATATTTTTCGGTTACTCCGTAGACGTACCCAGACGAAATAAAAAAAAATAATTAGGGTGATATTTATAATCGGTCATGTGAAAGAAGCAAATAATTGCACAGTTAGACAGATTCGTGTGTCGAGATTCCCGACAATTTTGAGCTGTCATGTCGCTTAAGATCGCCAAACTTTTTCTTTGGTTATTTTCTGACACTCCGAGGATTCACTCCGACATAATGCAAAAAGAATTAGGTT
>JAGKTI010040684.1:0-10363 GCA_018397915.1 Birgus latro
GCTCTTGGGGGAACGCCTACAGGAGACAGACGACTGCTTGCCGGTCCTGTCTGACCGGCACGCGTCCGTGTCGCGGCCCTGTGGCGGGGAAACAGCCGGGGAACAGACAATGGCCAATTCTGCCCCGTACCCGGTATGACAATGGCCGGTACCGCGGCGCTGTGTGGAGTTGTAAACTCCACCCCTTACCTGCAGAGCTGTGCTTCGGCCGGAGACAAGGTGCCGGCGACTGCTACCTTTCCGGGCCCTCACCTGGGCACAAGCGGGGCGCCGGGAAGTTGAACAGGTAGGTCGTTCCTGCTCCTAGCTGCGCTGTGCTGGCGGTAATCCCCCGGTGATCTGGGGGGGATTGGGGGAGCTGGCGTCGTCTGCCCCGCTCGCCGTGTGGTTGGCGGGTCCAACCCCCTAACTCCTGTATTTCACAGAGTATAACAGAAAATACAATAAAAGCTGGGAAAAGGAAAATGCATTGCGAGAATGGATTGTCAGTGTCCCAGGTGATGAAACACAGGCATTTTGCAAATGTTGTAAAACAATCTTGAGAGTCCACTATGCAGATTTGATAATCACTGTGCAACATAAAAGTACAAGAAAAATGCTCTTCCTTTTTCCGCCACAAGAACACTTTTGATGCAGGCATCACATAAGTGAAAGAAGACAAGTGTGAAAATTGCGGAGCTCAAACTATCTGCACATATTTCCTGTTGCTCAAGCATAAGTACAATTGATCACCTGGGTGAAGCAGTGAAAACTACTTCAGCAAAGGACCTCCCTATTCATAGAACAAAGTGCACTGCTCTGATAAATAACGTGCTTGGGTCAGTGTTAGAGGAACTGCTTGATTCTTATATTCATATGTTCTTATCCCTTAATATGTGAAAAAGGTTGATAATTCATTAGCATTAATTTAATGTTAAATAATTTTTTCCCCATTCATTTAATATATATGACTAGGGTGCTGCTAATGTATGAAGGTTGTATAAAATATAAATATTTTTCACGTCATTTGTTGCTGTCAAGGCGGTTTTTGGGCGGGTGAGAAGGATGACATTTTGGCGGGATTGGGCGGGTTTTGGAGAGGAACTCGGCGGGTTGACAGTTTCTGACCTGGCAACCCTGGTACTGCCAGTCGCCTACACGAGGCACTTCAAAGTACACGCGGAGTTACTGCGAAGGCCCGATATTCCAACAGACTACGACACGCAACTGCCAAATTTACATTTCAGGTCCCCTATACAGTTGTAGGTACAGTCAGGCAGTGGCGCAGCCAGGGGGGAGCCACGGGGGCCCGCCCCCCCTCAAAATTTCTACGTGTTCGAGAATAGACTGCTAATCTTAAATGTCGAATACTTGTTTAATCTATCTATCTATTGCCAGACGCCTCAATCCCGCACGGGGTGGCCACAAACAAATCGCCTCATGTCGCTCTGTCCCCCGCCATTTCACTACCCAGCTCCCAACTTACTCACCCCTCTCTCATATACCTCTCCACTCCATCCCTCCATCTCATCCTCGGCCTCCCCCTCCCTCTCGCCCCCTCCACCTCACTCACATACACTTTCCTCGTCAGTCTTTCACTCTCCATCCTCTCCACATGCCCAAACCACCTTAACGTGTTTCTCCTAACGCTTCCTATCACGTCCACTTGTTTAATCCAGGGTATAATACTCGGTATGTCACATATATGGAGAAATAGAAAAATATGCAATTCTGAGTAAAAAGTCTAGTATACACATATACTTTTTAAGACTTACTTTACACAAGGTGCGAGACAGATATTCGAATTTACCCAAGGGGAGCCATTGGCGCCCGGACGGGTGAGGAGAGAAGGCAGGAAAGGAAGCAAGAAATGTGTGCTGCTCTGCAAAATGTTCATTTTTATGTACCTTGTGACACATTATCTTTGAACGGGAAACTCCGCTACTAATAGGTTTATGTAATTAACTAGTTAGGAGTACCTGTGGGCATGTAGGCCTACATGTGGCAGAATTGGCAAGAAGAATAAAAACTATCGTGGCAGCGTTTACCGTCCATATGCTGAGCCTCACTCGCTCATCACCGGCCTGCGCCATCAGTCAACTCTCATCAGAACGTGTTGCACCAGTGACTAGTCCATACAACATGCTAATTACGCTACTTGCACGCTGTACTGCGACAAGAAGTGAAAAGAATTATTCCGTGGGTTTCCCTGGATCACTTTATTATGAAACGGAAGCAGCCGCAGCAGTCAAATATATTGGACTTCATGAGTTCAAGTTCTAACTTAAAAGGTCAGTTTATGTTTTTATGCATTACACTGTAGAGGATATTATTACTGCCATTAGCAGTAACAAATGATAATGTCTTGCCATGAGCTCTGCATAAGTGTAGGTACAGGCAGAAACTGGAAGCAAATGACTGCTTAAGATTTTCCTTGTGATATATTCCAGGCTTTAGCCACCTGTGCCCTGTGTGGCAACCATCACTGAAGTAAACTATCACTGAACTAAGTGAAGTATTTAACAAACGATGGATTTTCATAGACATTAGCGTTGAATGTGGTGAGTTGGGACAGTGCAGGACACGGGGTGTGTTGGAACAGTGGGCACTGCAATGCCAAATGCCAAGACGTTTCCATTTTATGGTGCCCATTCAATAGCCCTGCCCCAACTTTACAAATGTTGTTAACACTAGTTTTCTATAGAACCACGAATACTGCATGAAAAATGTGCTGATATGAAAGGGTAGCATTATGACCTTTGTAGAATTTCATTTTTGAAAAAAACACGTACTGTAGTTTGCCAATTTTCCCCTCCCACAGTCAGTTTTAGAGCTAAAGGTCTACTTTTTAGTGGGTGGAATCTTCGATTGTTATAGTTTTTTGTTATTTATCCAGAAAATGCATTTTTACAGCAGAGCAGTCCAGAAGGATTAATAGACAATTGTCCCGATTCGACCACCTTTTTTTTTCTTTTTTACCCAGGAGAGTTGGGACAACAATTTCATTTGTGATTTTCGCAAGGAAAAACCTACGTACTTTTCATGCATTTATACTACTATGTTTTATAGTTTGCTGTATTTATGGTGGTTTTGGGTGTCAACAAGTAGATATTTTTCATTTTCAGGTTGCATGCATGCCCTGAAGATGGAAAATACTGTGATGTGGATTATGGCACAAAAGCATATATTGGTATACTGTTAAAAGTAGGGAAAAGGAGCTGTACAATGAAATTTTTGGAAAGGAGAGGAACTGAGAAATGCACGTGGCCAGTTTGTGATGATATACTGATGATGATTTTCGGCAGTATATCATTGGTGGACCTGTCTTATTAGCAGGAACTGTACCTTTTACGATGCAAGAGGTGGATAAAGCCTTTCATGATTATAAAATGCATATTTCTCCGTGAAAATTTTCAGCATAAATAGCTACAGGCAACTTAGAGGCACTCGTAACTACAGAATATGTATAGTGCAGTGCGTTCTTTAGTGCGAGGCTAGGTTTATGATGGAAGAGTTGTGAGGTAGGATAGAACTGGAGTGCACTGGTGTTGTGATGAGGAGAGGTAGATTGAGAAGGTTTGGGCACGTGGAGAGGCCCCCTCCGAATTATATTTCTGGCTGCACCCCTGCAGTACATGTGTTGGCCCAATATTCCACCTCCTGTGCTAATATTTCTACTGTGAGAGAAGCTTNGTTGATGTTTATCTTTTCACCATTCGATTCTAATTTCACTGCACGATCAGAAAGAATGAGTGCATAACCCCTTGTTTGTTCTGTGATATTGTTTTTGAATTTTGCCTTAATCCTAATGTCGGTGACGGCATTCTTAAGCTTCTCTGACTGAATGCTAACATCAATAAAAGTCTAAGAGCAGACACAATTTCTTATAATTATTCAGTCAGTGAGATGCGGCACCCCTCTTTGTGGATAACATGGTTACAGTAATCGATTAGCATTTTATATGTGCTTGTGAAGGTATTCTGTTTGAAACTGAGGCTGAAACCCATTACAGGGCGCCTCTCACTATACAGGTAAATACTGGCGTGGGTGATGCGACAGTGACTGAATGTAGCTGACTTTGATCGTTCCTCTTATTCGTTTGAAATACTAGGATGACATTCCTCGGTTCTTCGGTTCCGACTGATATTTAACATCGAGACAAACTGCGTTTGTCCAGCACTGACCTCAGTGCTTTCACATTGTCTTCTGTGGAAACTAATATTTATTACAGCTTTTTTTACGATGTCTGTAGCCAGTTGAATCTCATACTTATCCGTTGGATATACTTCTGGAATTCGCCAACTCATTTTTGACAGTGATTATTCCATTAGAAATTCTGCACCACTGACCTGAACACTAGATTTGACTATGGTATCGTGATGGTTGCTCTCTCTTATTAGGGTTAATTGGTGTTTGAGTCCATACAGGAAGTTTCGTTTCCCTTCGTTTTTCGTTTCCCGCTATTACGGGCTCTCCACCCTGAGCCCGTGCCACACCCGTGTGGCGAATCTCATCATCATCATCTTCGTTTCCCACTTGTATTCGATACGAATGAAGCGTGAAGAGATACGTGAGACCGTTATTGGTGAGGGGGATTCCACCATTATTTAGACCAAACTGCGTTCCATCTTCTTTCGTTGGTATAGAGGATGAGAGAAGGTATATGTCCTGATTTTGGATAACGATGTGAATGCCACCTGATTTATTCAAATCTGCGCTTGTGCAGGGTTCATACTATTGGCACTTGCATCTTTTGACTGTCATCTATATCTAAATCTTGACCCGTGCTGAGACACTCCATTTATTTAAGAGTAAAATGGTGATACCAAATGCAGTCGAAGGATTATATTTTCATCTCGAAGACTGAAAAGTTTGTGATACGTGAATAGAGTTAACCAAAGGAAGGGTGATGGTAGGTAAATTGTAGGGAATGGTTGTTCAGTGATTTTATAGTCAGGGGGAACATCGGGGAAGGAGCTGTAGAGAACAGAATATATTGATCCATTCACCTAGGATCCCTCAGTGATATCACAGTTGACTAGGACGAAGTTTACGAGTAGACATCCACCTCACGTTCACCAACGCTGTTGAGAACGGTACTCCAAACCTGGGGTGGTGTCGCACTGAGAAACAGAGCGATTCAAGGATATTTTGACGTAAGGTTTCTTGATGTGAATCACACATTTGAGGGTAGTAGCATTCGCTGTGGTGTCAAATGCAAATTCATGACCAATGACTGAGAGTTGTTTTTGTATTGCGTCATGAAAAGCTCTCAAAAGCTCCAGTTGCAAAGGTATAGTGCTCGGAACCAAGTGGTACATATCTAAGCTGTGAAGTGCAGTCTCTTGTCTCCCACTACCATCGAGATGAATGGATGGATACAAGTCGCATTTAAAGACAGACGTCTTGCTGATTAGCACGATGCTTTGGGATTCAACTTTCCTTTATTACAGAGATAAATACCTTAACCTAATGATGCATTTTTTAAAGAGGCTAGTGACCTTAACCTAGGCAGTCTCAAGTCGGCAAGTCCCACCTACTATCATCCAGGTAAGGGCAGCCGTTAGGATCAGCAAGTGTTAGTCATCTTAACCTAGTCATCTTAACCTAGATTTTGTAACTTAACCTAATCGTGGTTTAGCTTATATTAAACGACAGCTAGTGTCGTGATACTGTGTTATAGTTTAGGATTTGATTCCTTGCCTAGCCACCGTGCAGTGCAGACCTCTGGTCAGTCTCTTTCTTGACTTAGACTCTGCCTTATTTACTGAGGAAGGATTTTCTGGTATTTTACTTTTTTTTTTTTTTTCCATTTAGGGACTTTGTCTCCGGCACTTACAGAGATTTTTTTGTTTTCTACCCACTTTTGCTGAGACTCTGTCTCCAGCTGACAGGCGTCCGCCAGACACTGCGAGTGTGGGTGTGTTTGTGTGAGTGTGACTTTTTTCCCTTTTTTTTTCCCCCCGGCCTGCCGCTAGTGTCCTTCACTGTAGTACGACGCCGAACCCAGAAGGGGTGCCATTAGGGCATTTCCATGAAAGGGGACCTTTAGGGCCTGGTTACAGGAGGCAGTGAGGGCGGCTCTGTTAGATTAGGGAAGTCCCTCCCAGGGCAGTGGCGGGGCCTCCTACATCGCCTTTTAGAGGGTGGGGAGCATAGGTTGCCCGTCGCTTTTACTGTTTATTATTTTTTGAGGTGACTGAGTGTCTGTGTGTGAAATCTGTGTGTGTTGTCTGTTTGTGTCTGTCTGTCTCGAGTCCTGGGTATTTTCCCTCTTTAATGAAGGGATCCAGCATCCCTAGGGCCCCAGGGCCTTCATGCATCCCGTTCCCTCGGTCAGAGCCCTCGCTCTTGACACCAGTCCCCGGAGCAAAACGGGAAAGGGGAACCCTCTGACTCTCTCCACCCTGCTGTGTCCTCGGGGGCTGTTTCCTGTCCTCTCACTGCGGCCTCAAGCCCTTCGGCCTCCTCTGCTCGTTCTGTCAAGGCTGTACACTTTCACGAGGCAATGGAGGAAATAACCCCTGCTCCTCTTACCGACTTCACCACCTCTGGTGCCCCTGCTCTTTCATGAGATACTGGTGGTTCCACTTCTACATCCAGGACACCACTCCGCCCAGCACGGGGTACCTCCAGGACATATTCCTCCACTGCTCGCTCCATCAAGATGGCAGGCACTTGGGACAACAGGGCAACCCTGGCCACAAATCCTCCTGCACATTCCACTGGCCCTGCTATCCCTCCTACATCTCCAGACACTGATGGCTTCACCCTGGTGTCAAAGAAACCATGGCTCTCGACTCAGGGAAATGATCCAGCACTGGCATCCCGACCAGTGGCTCCACCAAGACCCCCACCTGCTCCATGTTTGTCAGTGTCTGTCAAGTTACTGTACCTCCGCTGCCCCGCTCCGACTTTCCAGTTTTTTGAGTCCCTCTTCAGACGGGCTATGCCACGAGCTACGACGGGGTTGCAGCTCTGGAAAAACATCTGCCAGTGCTTGCTGTGATGAACAGCTATGGCAGGGACAAAAGCTGTGTCCTCATCCCCACAGAGGAGGAGGCTTATCTATGCCTGAAAGAGGTGGCAGAGGATGAGGCTTTGCAAGTGAAAATCGTGGAACTGCCTTGGGGCGGCCAGGTCACCAAGGCAATAATGATGGGTTATCCTCAGCGCATGCCAGTGGCCATCCTATTGCAGCACAACGTGCTGGAAGAGGTGGCAAGAAGCCAGAATTGCAGGACGAGGAAGGAGACTCAGCAGGTCTGTGTCACCCTTCGAGGACTGCTTGTGCCATCACTCAACCTCAGGAACTGGGAGGTCTTCTGGCTGAGACCGTATTCACCAGAACTGGTTCACTGCTACCGCTGCCAAAGGTTCGGACACCACCGTGCCAACTGCAACCGCCCGATAGTCTGTGGGATAGGCAGCGTGCTCAGTACACCGAGCAGTGTCTCACAAAATTCAAGGCAAATGAGCCCATCACCTCATGATCCCCCAACTGCTCAGGATCACACCATGCATGGCACCCCAGCTGCCCTGCAAGGGTGAAGAGGGTGACTCAGAGAAGGGGGAGGCAGGTTGCATGGGTTCAGTGGCAATAGTCCGCTGGTACCACTCGAGCTCCCCCAGGCACTTTCATTTGGGGACAACACCGCCGCCCTACCACACCAAGTCCACTTCCTCTCCACAAGACGGCTTTCCCACCGCTGCCTTCTGCTCTCATCGCAGATCAAACAACTGTCGAGGTCCACCACTCGGCACGATCCTCTTCCCACGGTCCGACACCCAGCTCCACCCCCAGTCGCCCCCCAGCTTCCACCCAGTCAGCCCCACTCTTCACAATGGAGGAACTGAGAATGCTGGGCACGCAGCTGGCTGTTGCAGTCACAGAAATGATCAGTCAAGCCATAGAGATACAGCTAGTCTCAGTCCCTGTTGTTGCCACGGTCAACTGTATCCTCGTTCAAGCGACTGTAAAGAAAAGGCAACTCTGTGCCCCTCCTCTCCCATGCAGGATGGCCCACCCAATGCAGAAAGCCAGGACACTTACTTCTGCCCCGCCTCCAACTGCTCAGGCACCTTGTCCTCCTTTCAGCTCCCCAGAGCCCCAGTGGTCAGCACAATGGACGAGTCCCAGGCTCCTTTGCAGGACGACACATGGCCACCCCTTATGGGATTAAGGCGTGTGGCAATAGATAGATACATAGATTGATAGAACTCATGTAAAATGATGGACAACTCAATTTTCCATTTCCCATAATGCAAATCAATATTGCTCCAAGTATTCTTCGGGAATATACATACTTATGGTCAATGAAAAATGTATAATGACTGGCCCTGTGTACATGATAATGTAAAGAGACTCCTGATCCTCAATAATAAATTTGAAGGAGCTTACAGAAGAGTGAAGGATAGCAAATGAAAGAAACTCCTTAATATACATTATAAACAAGAGTTACAAACACTAAAATGATTCAGTTCCAGTAGGTCATGTGAGAATTCCACTGATGTAAGAAATATTATGGACAATATTAAATGAAATTGTTCCCACAGTAGCAGACAAATCCATCATTTTCTAATGCCTTCCACAAACAGTCATGCACCTGTAGGCTGATTCGTGAGTCTGGATGTGGGAAGACGAATTTAACACTCTCTCTCTCTGTATATATATATATAAATCAATCAATCAATCATATCTTTATTTCATAGTGCCACTACATAGAAAATGAAGAAAAAAGTTTAAAAATACTATACATTATAAAATCCTCATATATATATATATATATATTCATAACATATCAGTTTTTCTTTTCTTGCAAAACACTTAGTAGCATTACCTTTGCTGTGGATACAACGTTTGGTCTTTGTTCATGATCTGCAAGCAGAGGCAACAGCATCCGCAGCAGCTGCAGCCACCTAGTCAAAGACCTTATTTCCCCCCTCCCCCCGTAAAAATGATGATTCACATAGTTAAGAAAAAAAAAACATATTCCTGTCGCCAATAAAATCGTCATTCTGTAATAACAATGTTTATATAAAAACATACGATAAAAATCGGCAATTAATAAAATATAAAGGAACTAAAGTTGTATTACCTTAAAATTACTACATGGTTCCGTCTGTGCTCATGGTTCTGCACCCAAGATATTCGTGATCGAATTATATCCATGGCGTGACATGTAATGTTCACTCCGTAGTGTAATTTAAAATCATTAATAACATGTTTACAAAAGAAACCCAGTTTTAAATATGGCAGGTTAAATTTAATGATGGCATTATTAGATTGCATCAACCTTTTGTAATAGCGGCACTGTGTGAGGGCCACATGGTGCCTCAGTAACAGCTGGTTACAGGAGGCAGCCACATCATGATTGCTGGCATTGGCTGGCGTACCCGTCATTCGTTTTAAAGCTTTACTGTAAGCCCCTTCAAATGCTTTAAATATACATGATCGTCGTGTATCCTTATGGCTTAAAAGAGGCAGACCTTAGTCTGGCTTACAGTACGAGTAAAAAAGGAATAAGAACGTATTAATATCTACACTGCTGAAATTTCTAAAAATGCAATTAAAACTTGAATAAAACTTGTTAAGCCTTTTCAATACATCTTTATCATCTTTAAGATCATGCCTGATTATGTGTCCCAGATAGTCATATTCATAGACAAGCTCCAATTCATCGCTGTTTAAAGTTAAATGAGTTATATCATTTTGTTTTACCTTTGATCCTACGAGCATGCATTTTGTTTTATCTTTGTTAATTTTAAGTTTTATATCACTTATCATTGATGAAAATTTCATATACAAATTATTCATGGTTGCAATGGAATTCGCACATAGCACAGTATCATCGGCATAGGCTAGAATATTAATTCTGCTTACACCAATCATGCACCCTTGACTCATGCTCGATATTTCAGTTAAAACATTGTCTATATATAGTTTAAATAAAAAGGGAGATAGAACACCACCCTGTCTAACTCCCTGCTGCACGTAACAAGGTGCACCATGCGCCCCCTTCCATTTAATACTAGCCATCTGGTTCCTTAAATAGTGCATAAGTATGTACACAATATCTATTGGAATATTCAGCCTTAACATTTTCTTCCCTAAAACGAAATGGTTAACTAAGTCAAATGCCTTAGAGAGGTCAATAAAAGTTATAATGCCATTATCACCCTTGCCACCGTACTTGTTCATTATCTCTTTAAGCAAGAAACAAGCGTCTGTCGTAGACATACCTCGTTGGAAGCCAAACTGTCTTGAGCATGGAAAAACCTTTTCTTCTAAAACATCCAGTATTATCATCTCAAATATTTTTAATATACAGGATGACTGCATTACAGGCCTATAATTTTTAGAGTCTGTTACATTACCTTTACT
>JAGKTI010040685.1:0-10363 GCA_018397915.1 Birgus latro
GTGTGTGTGTGTGTGTGTGTGTGTGTGTGTGTGTGTGTGTGTGTGTGATCATCCTTTTGGTATTTAATAAAAACATTTACCACTGCACTAGAATTTCAAAGGCCTTTGACAAAGTCTGGCACAAATCTTAAGTTTACACAAAACCCTCATAAACTTCCCAATTCTCTTTCTCAGTCCCTTCCTCTCAGTTTCCTTTTTTTATATTTTTTATAGACGCTGTTGCAGATGGCCATTGTTACAAGTTATTAAAGGTGGTGTTCCTCAGGGTAGTCATTTCATCAATTCCCTTCCCCTTTTTCTTCTATGATCTTTCATGTGTAGGCTACATCTACTCCATCCACTCCTACACTAATGATTCCATCTTCCATCTAATCACCATTCACCTATATCTCTACATTATCCAACAAACAAGCAATCTCCCAGTCACTCTTTAGGGTCTTATAATCAGAAATCAAGTTGTTACTAGTACTGATGAAAAAGGCAACAAACACAAACCTCTGGAGAGTTTTTTGTGTGTCCAACTATGGAAATACAACTACAATAACTAGACACAACCTTGGTGTTGTCGGGTACATGATGCCAAAAAACTTTTGATAGCAAAATGATGGTCTCCTTTTACAATCAGCTATATTGTCAAGGTATATCAGACAACAATTATGCCTTCATATTTAATCCATATACTGTATTAATAAACATTTGATTCCAACAAACTTTAACATCTTAAATTAAATGCTCTCTACCTAATTGCATAGTTAGTCCAGTTTTCATGGAAGCCTTTACAGGAAGTCTTTATTATAAGTTAAAGATGTGTTCCAAGTATCACAAACATTTTCATACAACTATTACTGAAAATACTGTATGGAGAAAATGGTAAAACAGCTTCAAATGTAGTACAGCAATGAAAATTTTTAAAATGTGTTGGTAAATTACTAAGAATGTCAGAAAGTAAATAAAAAAGAATCAGGACTTACAATACTGCCCATGCTATTATGGTAAGACCCATTTTATTCCAAAAAACTGCTATACGAATGGACAAATACAGTAAACCCTCCATATAACGGACTTCAGTAGACCGGAATTCGCTTTTATCAGACTCGAGGAGCTACTGGACTAAACTCCTATATATCGGAAAAAGTCTGATATAGCCAGAAAGCAGTCCGGACTGCCTGACAACTTCAGCTATGTTCACCACAATAAGACAAAAGACATGTTTTTCAGTGCACAGTACAGTATTATTATACCATTTGATTAATGTAGTGAAGGTATAACACAGTACAATACTGCAATGGTGGTGAAAACTACCGATGCAATCCAGACTATTGTCTGATATATCGGAAAAAGTCCGGATTAGCAGGGGTAAGTCCGGATGTCACTTTTATCGGAAAATCACATATTTCGGACTGGCCTGAGCCCCAATTAGTCCGTTATAGTGAGGTCTTACTGTATACCTTTTATTTTTCCCATCTTATTCTGAAAAGCTGTTACTTCCTCTACCTCTTCGGTCTAATGACATACTGTATCTCTATTTTATTATTACTATACCATATATGCATTAGCAGTAATCTCTCTACTATCCGGACGACCACTATCCGGTTACATCACTATTCGGATATTGTGGGCTGATGGCCAAAACCCCAAAATTGCAAAAAAAGAAAAAAAAAAAAATCCAATTTTTCCCGACTGCGTCAGTTTGAATTTCCTGTGCGCGCCAACTAGGTCCCTTCCTGCCCTATCCCCCTCCTCCTAGTTCTGTCTCAACTCCCGTGAACAGTGGATGGCTGTCCGATCGTTTGCTGTATTTTCGTTCTTGTTTAAATACTGTAATCAAAAGTCACAGTGCCAAGGATTAAGTGTAGTTAAACACTGGATTACTGGACATGCTTCAAGAGCAATTATGACCACTGTAAAAACCTTAGAGGTGGGGGTAAACAAGGAGTAAACAACAATTATGGACATGTAAGTAAACATTGTCAACTGCTAAATATGTTCCATAATCACTTCTAAATCCTCATTCTCTGGTTACGTTTTATTTACTTCATGCTTTGTGTCCCATATTTGAGTGCACAGGCTGTGAAAGAGGTGATTTTCTCTGTGATTACCATGTCTTTTACATACGTTCACAATCTAGTCAACTGATGAACATTTTTACCCTACACACCTCTAAATCATAATTTTTCTGGTTACATTTTATTTACTTCATGCTTTGTGTCCCATATTTGAGTGCACAGGCTGTGAAAAGGTGATTTTCTCAGTAATAATCATGTCTCTTCCTTACGTTCATTATGTAGTCAGCTAGCGAACACCCCTGCCTGACTCACCTCAAAATCATCATTTTTGGGTTAAAATTCAATTAATTCATGCTTTGTGCCAATTATTTATGTGAATGGGGTCTTAAATAAGTGCTATGCATGTCCGGTAGGGAGGTAGGTAGGTGGTTTTCTGATTTAGGTTAGGTTAGGTTAGGTTAGGGTCAAGAATGACCGGTGCTGTTGGTGAACAGTGAACACCTTTGCCATACCTAACTCTTTTTCTGGTAACAATTTATTTATTTGATGCTTTGTATCCCATATTTTAGTGCATAAGATGTGAGAAATGATGATTTTCATAGTGATTGCCACGTCCGATACTTACTTACACTAACCTGCCAACTCGTGAACACCCCTGCCTTACTCACCTCAAATTCATCATTTTGGGGTTACAATTCGATTAATTCATGCTTTGTGCCAATTATTTATGTGAATCAGGTCTTAAATAAGTGCTATGCATGTCTGGTAGGGAGGTAGGTAGGAGATTTTCTGATTTAAGTTAGGTTAGAGTCAAGAATGACCAGTGCTGTTGGCGAACAGTGAACACCTTTGCCATACCGAACTCTTTTTCTGGTAACAATTTATTTATTTGATGCTTTGTATTCCATATTTTAGTGCACAATGATGATTTTCATAGTGACTGCCACGTCCGATACTTATTTACACTAAGCTGCCAACTCATGAACATCTATGCCTTACTTACCTCAAAATCATCATTTTTGGGTTAAAATTCAATGAATTCATGCTTTCTGTCCATTATTTAATGCATATGGTGTGAGAAAGGGTGATTTTCATAGTGATTTCCATGTCTGATACTTACACTTGCTGGCAAGTTGTGAGGACCTATGCCTTACTCACCTCTAAATCATCATTTTTTGGTTAAAATTCAGTTAATTCATGCTTTATGTGCATTATTTATGTGAAAGGGGACTTAAATAAGTGCTATGCATGTCCAGTAGGGAGGTAGGTAGGTGGTTTTCTGATTTCGGTTAGGTTAGGTTTGGGTCATGAATGACCAGTGCTGGAACTTCAGGGCCACTATCCGGACAAGACCACTGTCCGATCATGCCTTTGGCTCTATTACGTCGGATAGTAGAGAGATTACTTACTTACGGTATCTTATTAAACCAAAATTTCAAAAACCCATTCTTTAAATTTAATCAATATTCACTTTACACAAATTCAGTTCTGTGTACACTTTCGACAATGCATTCCTTACATAAAAAGAAGATTTACTTTCTGTTCAATTTTACATTCAATTCCACTCCCACTATGAATTATACTTGAACAAACACACTCACAACCCTGATCCATCATTTGAGCATAACATTAGAACCTGCTATTTCTCACACAATTCTATATGTACAAGGCATGCAGTAACTATTTACTGAGAGGCCTACTGTAAGTACATATGACAACAATGTGATGTGATATCTTTAACATTCTAAGTTATTTAATCTTATAGCATTCTCTGGATGCCTACACATTTTATTCTGGCACCTATGTGATGAATTTGTTCAGCTGAGATTTCTACAAACCAGAAGGTTGAAAACTACCTTAATTAACCTTCTGATTGCTAAACATGGTGCTTAAGAAGGATGCCTTCTGTGATGGAAATGACAGAACTAGATGGCTCTGCTGCCTGGTTATAAAAATGTCTCTCAACTCCTCCTTTATCCCCAGAAAGAAGGATGGCCTGTAGGAAAAGAGTAACTTCAGCCTGCAGTCCAACTGGTTCACATGCAGAAGAGCACTGGGTCACTTCAATAACAACACAAACTGCTAAACATTCCCTAGGCTAAATAAAATTATCAGGATTTAGCTTGAATAAAAGAATAAAGTGCATCAATGGCAGCAAAATGGTCTGCATGTTCCGATACCGGTACTGCATTTCACACTGACTCCTGTGCTCTTGTGTACTCATGCACACTGCCACGCTGCAGGTATCGGTGCTTCTTGCGGGGTGGCTCAAAGTGTTTACTACTGTCAGAGGCAGCATTGCCTGGGTGGCCATAACCCCCACCCCCAGGGGTCAAAAGCTGGAACACATCCTGAGAAACAACAAATCATCAGTATCATAATCAAAACCTTGTTTCTATCTATCTAAAGTCAGATGTCTTAATCCTGGAGGAGATGGCCACAAACAGCCTCAATGTCACCCTGTCCTCTGCCATCTGGCTGCCCTCCATCCAATTCACACCACCTTCATTCAGATACCTCTCCATCCCATCCCTCCACTTCATCCTCCATCTTCCCCTCCTCCTCTTCCTTTCTGTGACTCACATACATTCTCCTAGTTAATCTTTCACTTTTTATTCTTTCCACACACCTACTCTCTTATTGTACTTCTCCGAACACTTTCCTGCACATCCATATTAACACCATAGTTTCCCTAATTCCCCAGTAATAAATGGGGTGGGTACATTCCACAAATGGGGAGCACATTCTACAAGTATACAGTATAAGAAGACTGATACGGAAAAGATTACAGAACACACACACACGCACACTGCTGGCTCAGTGGTAACGTTCTTGCTTGCCATCTGGTAGATGGGAGTTCGCCCCTCACTCAGGTTGCAAAAAGTTTCACTGACAAAGTGGGTGGTTAATGTCCTCCTTGAGCAAGGGGATGTGTGTGTGTGTGTGTGTGTGTATTTACCTAATTGTGATGTACAGGAAATGAGCTATGCTCGTGGGGTCCCGTCTCTTTTTCTCAGTAAGTCAAATTTTGCTTTAAACTCGTTAAGTTTTTAGACTGGACGATCTCTTTGCCCAGTCTATTCCACAGGTCTATGCATCTATACAGAAAACTATATTTCTTGATGTCCTTCAAGCAGTGTGGCTTCTTCAGTTTCAGTCCGTGTCCTCTTGTTGCTCTCTTGTCCCATAAAAAAGATCTTCTCTATCAATTTTATCTACCCCCATCATGGTCCTGAACACTGCAATCATGTCACCCCTCTCTCTCCTTTCCTCTAAGGAAGGCAAATCCAGCCTTTCTAGCCTCTCACTGTAAGACAGATCTGCCAGACTGGGGAACATCTTAGTTGCTGTTCTTTGTATTCTCTCAATCTTGTTAATATCTTTCTTTTTGTGTGGGGACCACACTACTGCTGCATATTCTAACCTGGGCCGGATCATGGCCACTATCAATTTTTTCATTATCTCTTCATTCATGTAATAAAATGCTACTCTTATGTTGGTCAAGAGTTTATATGTCTTTCTAATTATCTTGTTAATGTGTTTTTCAGGTGACAAATTATCCTGGACCAGCACTACTAAATCTTTCTCTTCTCTCAATTTGCGATTGGTTCATTATCCATCATATAATTCAGTAATGGTCTCTTGGTGCTTTTACCCATTTCGAATAGTTTACATTTTTTGTGTTGAACTTCATTTCCCACATCCGGCTCCAATCACGTATCCTATCCAGATCCTCCTGTAGCACTTTACAGTCCCCTTCAACCTCTACCTTCCTCAAGATCTTTGCATCATCAGCAAACAGACTTGCATAACTGTTCACTCCATCTACCATATCATTTACGTAAATCAGGAACATTATTGGTGCCAACACCGTGCCCTGTGGGACACCACTTGTTACTTCTCTCTATTCAGACATCCTGTCCTTTATTACTGTCCTCATTTGTCTGTCTCTCAAAAAGTCTCTCATCTATTCCAGGAGATTACCCTTCAGTCCTCCTATCTGCTTTAATTTCCATATTAGTCTCTTATGGGGTACCTTGTCAAAGGCCTTCTCCAAATCCAAATACACACAATCCACCCAACCATCTCTCTCCTGTAGCACATCAATCGCTCTTGAGTAAAAGCTCAACAAGTTGGAAACACATGACCTTCCACTTCTGAATCCAAATTGACTTTCAGCCAAAATATTCATCTCTTCCAGATATTCTATCCATCTATCTTTCAGAATCCTCTCGCACAATTTTGCAACCATGCTGGTTAGGGACACTGGTCTATAGTTCAGGGGTTCTTCCTTGTTTCCTCTCTTGTAAATTGGTACCACATTTGCTCTCTTCCATTCCCGAGGCACTTTCCTTTCTTCCAGCGAACACACAATTAAACTGTGAATCTTATCTGCCAGTTGTTCTCTGCATTCCTTCAGTACCCAATTTGAAATTCCATTCAGTCCTGGGGCTTTCCTTACATCTTGAGTTTCCAGTAATTTGTGCACTTCCCGCACTTCCACTTTTATATCTTTTATCACTACATTCCTAGTCACTCCCTCCCTCCCCCTCCACAAACTCCCCTTCATTAGTAAAAACCAATTGGAAACGTTTGTTCATTATTTCAGCTTGCATTGCCGCATCTTTATAGACTTCTTCTACTTTCAGTTTGGTGATTCCTTCCTTTTGTTTCAATTTGCCATTAACAAATCTATAAAACAATTTGGGTTCATCCTTACATTTGTCGATTCCTCTCTACGAATTCTTGTATATTCATTTCTAGTTCTTTTATATTCTTCCTTTGTTCTGTTATTACCTCTCTTTCTCCATTTGTTCCACGCCATGTCCCTCTCTTTTTTCGCCATCATACACCTTCTATTAAACCATTCCTTTTTCCTGTTTTCTTTCCCACTTACTCCTGGAACATATTTTTCCACTCCTGAATTATAGAGGTCTAGAAAGATATCTCACTTCCTCTGAATCTCTCTTGTTTCTCTGAATCTTCTCCAACCTGCATTTTCAAAAATTTTTCTCAATTCTGTAAAGTTTGCTTTCCCAAAGTTGTATCTTCCCTGCCTATAAAGCTCATCTCTTGGCACCACATTCCCTATTATCATATGAAACTCAATGACCACGTGATCACTTTTTCCCATAGGACACAGATATTTCAAAGATTCAATTATGTCAGGTTCTTTGGTTAGCAGTAAATCTAATCTTGCTGGTGTGTCATCACCTCGGAATCATGTCTCTCCTTTGACCCACTGCGTCATTACATTATTCATTACAATGTTTAACAACATAGTGCCCCACAAATCTTCGCTGCCTCCTGAGTCCCATTCCTCCCAGTTCACCTCTTTACAATTAAAATCACCCATTACAATTATATTGTTGCTTTTCTCAATCACTTTCTGTATACAGTGCTTCCTCCAATTTTGCGAGAATATGGTCGACAAAAACCCTCGCAAAATCAAAATTCGCAAAATTCAAACAATTAAATATATGAAATAAAGGCAAATTGGTCGACATCACCCCAAGGTAAGCACTTTTTCCCACTCTTTCTCTCGACTCTACCTCTTAAATTTACGATGATAAATGAAACAAACACGAACTGATGTACTGTACAGTGATATTAATGAGAAAACATCATAGGTAAGAAACATTTAAAAAAAACAGATGCATTTACACTGATGTGAAGATTGGCTTGGTGTACGGGACTGGTGGCAGGGCGGGGCTTGGCTGCTGTCGCCCCGCGGGGCCTAAGTCATCACTATCACTGTTGGCAGATATTTCCACATCTTGCTGTGTTATTTCTGCCTCTCTCATTAATCCCTCGAAGTCAGAATCGTCCCTGGGGTCATCAGAATGAAAAAGGTTAGGGATGCTAGGATCGCTGGCTGCTTGGGGAGGGGTGGCAGGACAGCTGCTCGATGGGGCAGGGTCTCTTGGGGTTCTCATTAATTTTGTTATTAGAGACTCCTTCCTCTTATTAACCCCATCTCTGTGTAGGTCAGCATAAAAACGAAGGGCCCTGTCAACACCGTGGCATGCTTGCTGAGCCCTAAATTGTCACATTCGTTGTTCACGATGGTTTTTTTTCAACTGGTCAATGACGGCGAGAATATTGGCCAGGTTATGCATCGTTAATTCTCAGCTGCTTCGCTTTTATGCTGACCTCCACAGAGATGGGGTTAACAAGAGGAAGCAGTCTCTAATCACAAAATTCAAGAGAACCCCAAGAGACCCTGCCCCATCGACCAGCCGTCCTGCCACCCCTCCCCATGCAGCCAGCGATCCTAGCATCCCTAACCTTTTTCATTCTGATGACCCCAGTGAGAATTCTGACTTCGTGGGACTCATGAGAGAGGCAGAAAAAACACAGCAAGATGTGGAAATATCTGCCAACAGTGATAGTGATGACATAGGCCCAGCGGGGCCACAGTAGCCAAGCTTCGCCCCGCCACCAGTCCCGTAAACCACACCAGTCTTCACATCAGTGTAAATGCATTTTTTAAAAAATGTTTCTTACCTATGATGTTTTCTTATTAATATTACTGTACAGTTCATCAGTTCATGTTTGTTTCATTTATCATCGTAAAATTATGAGGTAAAGTCGAGAGAAAGTGTGAGATAAAATGCTTACCTTGGGGTGAAGCTGACCAATTTGTAGTCAGCACTGCCTCACTCGCCACTGAACCTGATGTGTTTAAACCCCTTCCTTTTGAGGAACTGGCATAGCCACCCATTCGATGCCTTGAAAGGTTTTGTTGGAGGATTAATAGCTTTTTTAAGGCACGTGTGATAGAATATCTTTGCCTGCTCCCATATATGGCGCCCATCTAATGCAATCCCTTCCTTTTCCTTTCTTTGAATGTAGTGAGCAAGATATCTTTCCATTTTTATTAGCACTTCTTTGTTGTCCACCAGCATTCTACCATCAAATTGAGCACCTCCATAGTTATTTGCTGCTTGCTTGTTTTGTTCACTGTTCTTTAAAATAATTCTCACTGTCGATTCACCAACACCAAACTCCTGACCAATAGCAGAATTACCTTCACCTGCTTTTTTCCTTTCAATCATATTCAGTTTGGTCTCCAAAAGCATTTTCTTGTTCTTCTTACCCGTTGGCGCCATGATAACACTCGTGCAAGGTTAGACTGCTGGGGTATTGCGAGGAGCACCACGAAATTGTGAGGGTCAGTGACCTTGGTTGGAAACAGGTGCAAAGAAACATAGCGGGGCGGCAGACCACTGAACTAGGAGGCTCAGTACGCCCAATGAACCATGATGTCATTACTCGGGGTGGCAAAGTAGTGCGGGAAGACGACTCTCCCACCACTCGACCTCGCAAAATGTGTGATCAGTCGCAAAGTTCATAAATGTTAAAAAATACATGACACTTGGAACTACCTCGCAAAATTGGTGAATCGCAAAGTTACAGTTCGCAAAGTTGAAGGATGTACTGTATTTTTTTTTTTTTTTTTTTAATGCATGGAAGAAGGAACCAAAGGCCACGGGCCTGCATACTGTTCCTTCCAAGAAAAAGCAAAAACAGTACAAAAGAGAGCCAAATTCAAGATCCGTTCAATTCGAGATGCCTGGACACACTGCGTTTGAAAGACTGGAGATCATAGGAAGTAGGAAATACAGACAGAGGAAGACAGTTCCAGAGTTGACCAGTTGCATAATAAAAGACTGGGAGTAACGGTTAACTCTTGCATTAGAGAGTTGGACAGAAAAGGGATGAGAGTTTGTTGCTAGACGGGTACTACGTGCCCGTTGTAGAGGTGGAGGGATGCAAGCAGACAGTTCAGAGGAACAGTGACCATTGAAGTAGCGATAGAAGAGAGATAAAGATGCAACAGTGCGGCGCAGAGACAATGGTTGAAGGCAATCAGTAAGAGGAGGAGAGTTAATGAGACAAAAAGCCTTTGACTCCACCCTATTGAGAAGAGCTGCATGTGGAGAGCCTCCCCACACATGAGAGTTGTACTCCATACACGGGTGAATAAAACCCGTGTACAAGGTCAACAACCGTGCAGGGGTAAAGAAAGTACGGAATCGGCTTAGCACACCTAATCTCTTGGAAGCAGATTTCACAAGAGATGTAATATGTTCTTTCCAAGACAAATCCTGAGAGAATGAAACCCCAAGCATGTTCAAGGATGATGCAGGACATAACTGTTCATTATTAAACATTAGTGGGTAATCCTGAGGAAGATTTTGTCGGGTTGATATGTGTAAAAACTGAGTTTTTGATGCATTGAAAATAACAAGATTATTTTTACCCCAATCAGAGATACGAGCCAAATCAGACATTAGGTGTGCCATAGCCTCATCCCTTTTTTGTTGAAGTAACTGCTGAGATGGACGCTGCGG
>JAGKTI010040689.1:0-10363 GCA_018397915.1 Birgus latro
GCGATTCATTTTGTTAACTGCACCTTACTGTCCTCTTCTGTGCGATATACAACCCTCCAAGCTCCCTAACTCCTTTTCCTAAGCACCTTACTGTTCTGTGATATATACAACCTTCCAAGCTTCCTAACACCTTTTCTGAGCGATTTATTTTGTTTATTGCACCTTATTGTCCTCTTTTGTGTTCTGTAAAACCTCCCAAGCTCCCTAACTCCCTTTCCTAAGCAATTTGTTTTGTTACCCTACTGTCTTCTTCTGTGCTATATAAAACCTTTCAAGTTCCCTAACACCATTTCCTGAGCGATTTATTTCGTTTATTGCACCTTACTGTCCTCTTGCTATATATAACCATCCAAGCTCCCTAGCATCTTTTCCTGAGCGATTTACTTTGTTTACTGCACCTTACTGTCTTCTTCTGTGCTATATACAAAATTCCAAGCTCCCTAACATCTTTTCCTGAGCGATTCATTTTGTTTACTGCACCTTTCTGTCTTCTTCCGTGCTATATACAACCTTCCAAGCTCCCTAACACCTTTTCCAAAACGATTTGTTTTGTTTACTGCACCATACCGTCCTCTTCTGTGCTATATTAAACATTCCAAGCTTCGTAACACCTTTTCCTATGCGATTTATTTTGCTCATTGCACTTGACTGTCCTCTTCTGTGATCTTCCAAGCCCCCTAGCACCTTTTCCTTAGAGAATTATTTTGTTTATTGCACCTTACTGTCTTATTTTTGTGCTATATAAAACATTCCAAGTTCCCTTACACCTTTCCCTGGGCGATTTACTTTATTGCACCTTACTGTCCTCTGCTGTGCTATATAGAACCTTCAAACATTGCCAGACTGCATGAACAACGTACAAAAGGATATTAACCAGCCCTGTACAAGAATAAATCGCTAAGGAAGAGGTATTCGGGAGCTTCCTTACCTGACCAGAATTCCAACCTAAGCCGCCCTCCCACATGCACTTTTCTGTTTCACCCTTCCATCGCTTTCTGTTTTTATTTTTTTTTTCATTATCCCTTCACCATTCCTTTTTTGCACTCCCCATATGCGATAGGAGTTAATCATATCGCTATAGTCTGTTTGTCAGTGGAGTATCATAACAGTGAACAAGAAGACACAATCCTTTGAAATTAAGAAGCTTTCAAGATGCCATTAAAATCGTCTTGAGTCAGCCAGAGTGCAACAGGTGTGTCTTGCCTTGAGAAAAAGTTTGTGGAAATAGGAGGTAAAGAAATGGAATGATATTATTCTTTATTTTCTCTTGCTTGGCCATTATTTACGTTGAAATTTTATGTGTTTTATCTTTTGGTTCTGTCAGAGAGAGAAAGAGAGAGTGAGAGAGAGAGGGGAGGGGAGGGAGGGAGAGAGAGAGAAGGAAGGAAAGAAAAAAAGGAGAAACACGGTATCGGATTTAACGTGATGAAGGAAAAAAAAATTGGGTAATATAAAGACAATGAATGAGACAGACAGACAGACAGAGACAGAGACTGAAAGAAAGAGAGAGAAGGAAGGAAAAAAATGAACACGTCTGGATTAAACACGATAAAGGAATAGAAAACAAAAAAACAGGATAACATAAAGAAAATCAAAACATATAAGATTACTATTCATAATGAAACGGTGCAAACTGGCTGGAAAAATTTAAGACTCGTGTATATTTTTCGTTCCCTGTATATTTCTTTAATTAATCTACATTTTCCTTTAAATATGGTAATAATGTGAACGTGTTTTGTTGGTCACTATTTTGTGTGTATGGATGATGAAAAAATTATGNACGTGCCTGAACACTGAGGGAGAGAGAGAGACAGACAGACAGAAACAGACAGACAGACAGACATTTTTTTTGCATGTGTGCGTGTGTATGTGTATGTTCATGTGCGTGTGTGTGTGTGTGTGTGTGTGTATGTGTGTGTCATTTTCGCATAGATATAGATGTTTCGCATAGATTTATTGTATGTGTGCTTCCGGTTCACCTACAGTATGTCTGTGTGCACGAGTACTGAGCTCCAGCAATGACTGCCTAATCCCTTGTATCCAGCTCCAATCAGGCTCCTTCTCAACCCCCTAATCCGACCCTGAATGGCCCACCAAAATCCAGGTCATTCGTTATATCTCCAGTCCCTTCCTCGCTCATAATGGTCATCAAAACACGTCCAACTACTGCCAGAGGGTGTTGTGCTTGTTGTGGTGGAAGTTGTGGTGGTGTATGATTGCTGTGGATGTGGTGATAAAGTGTGGTTGTTGTGGATGTGGTGGTGAGTGGTTGTTGTCATGTAATGTGGTTGTTGTGATGGAATGTGATTGTTGTGGCAGATTTTATTTAGTTGTGGTGGGGTGTGGTGAATAGAGTTTATGCCAGTGGAGTATGACTGTTGTGATTATGACTGTGAAATGTGATTATTATGTGAACTGATTAACTGATAATGTTGTAGTGGAGCATGGTTATTTTTGTAGTTGTTATTTATGTGGCTGTGGTGGAGTGTGGTTGCTGTGTGATTGTGGTGGTGAGCTGTGGCTCCTGTAACAAGCCGTGTCGTGTATTGTAATCACCTTGTACCCTTGTCTTAAATCAGTCATTCTTACTTCTTTGTTGAAGCTGAAAAATTCTACACGAAAGTCCATTTTACGTTCTTATTTTTTAAATCATATTGTATTTTGCTTTGTCTCAATTTCTCATGATTTGTGAGAGATTGACAATAATAAAAAGTTATCAGTGATGATTGTGTAAAGCAATAGAACCGTTTATATTAAGATCAGTAGTGTAATGCGGTCCCGTGGGACCCAGGTTCGAATCCTTGCTGTTGCAGGGAACAGTTTAAGGATTTGAATTTCATTAAATCAGGCTTTACTGATCTACCAGAAGACCCGCCGACATGTCGTAAAAATGACCCCGCTAATACCAATACACCAGTCCTGTATGAGACAGCCCTAGCATGTATTCAATATGGACGGTGGGTGTTAAGCGCCGAAGTGGTGACATGTAGATTGTAGGAGGACGACTGGGCCTTGATAGCAGGCTGTGAAGCCTATGCCCAGAGTCGGACACATAAAAAAAAAAAAAAAAAAAAAAAAATCTAAGTGAATGGTTCACGATCGGTGTGGGCGTGCGGCAAGGTTGTGTGATGTCCCCATGGTTGTACATTATATATATGGATGGGGTGATGAGNATTTAGGGGAGGCGGTAGCTCGATCGGTAGAGAGTTGGCTTGCGGTCCCGTGGGACCCAGGTTCGAATCCTCGCTGGTGCAGGGAACAGTTTAAGGATTTGAATTTCATTAAATCAGGCTTTACTGATCTACCAGAAGACCCGCCGACATGTCGTAAAAATGACCCCGCTAATACCAATACACCAGTCCTGTATGAGACAGCCCTAGCATGTATTCAATATGGACGGTGGGTGTTAAGCGCCGAAGTGGTGACATGTAGATTGTAGGAGGACGACTGGGCCTTGATAGCAGGCTGTGAAGCCTATGCCCAGAGTCGGACACATAAAAAAAAAAAAAAAAAAAAATTTAGAACAGTATTTTTATTTCGCTGACCCTGTTACCTCAGTCGTTACTTTATTCCACTGATCATGTCATACTGTTTATCATACTGTTCCACTGATCATGTCATTCTGTTTGTCATGCTGTTCTACTGATCATGTCATTCTGTTTATCATACTGTTCCACTGATCATGTCATTCTGTTTATCATACTGTTCCACTGATCATGTCAATTTGTTTATCATGCTGTTCCCCTGATCATGTCATTCTGTTTATCGTACTCTTCCACTGATCATGTCATTCTGTTTATCATAGTGTTCCATTGATCATGTCATTCTGTTTATCATACTGTTCCACTGATCATGTCATTCTGTTTATCATGCCATTCCATTGATCATGTCATCCTGTTGATCATACTGTTCCACTGGTCGTGTCATTCTCTTTATCATACTGTTCCACTGATCATGTCATTCTGTTTATCATGCTGTTCCACGGATCTTGTCATTCTGTTTATCACGCTGTTTCACTCATCATAATATTCTAGTAAGTGCGTCATTAAAAATAATAATTAGCCACATTCTCACATATAATCCGCCATCGCTTCTAGTACCTTATGGCTTCTCTGGGCCTTGATGAAAAATGACCTTATTATCCGGCAGCTTACACAGTGGCTCTTATCTTTACTCATTGGGTAATACAGCCAGTAAATGACCCCGTTTGTTGCACTGGATAAACACATCACTCTATACCAAGGCTCTTATCACGGGCTATCGGCACCTGATGCTCTATAAACGTCTCTGCTCCTCCTGTGTGAGAGGCCATTTATAAGCAGAGAGAAATCGACTGTTGGCTGTCAGAGTTACATGAAAAAGATGCAGTCTTAGTGAAAAAATAAGAGAAAGCTAATAATTTTTCTACAGAGAGAGGTCCGTGCTAGATTAAGAAATTCGTTTGCAGGTAGACAGGGAAGAAAAGGTAGCCATTATACTTAAGGATGAGGGGGCGAAGCGGACCCAATGGCCTGAGCTACAAACCTGAGGAGGGAGAAAGGGGAATCCATGAAACCAACATTTCTCCTAGGTGTACCACTGTCTTGTACGGTTCTCATTACAGGTATCCCTTTCCAATTGTACTTCGCCAGCACTGGGAAAGGTTACTTCTGGCTGTCACTCTTCTTCCTAGGAAAAAATCTGGTTCTTTAGTGGTTTATCCATATGAGCTCATACAGATGCAAAGATATAAAGTAGCATACAAACAAGAGTTGGCATTGTAGTGTGTGTGTGTGTGTGTGTGCGTGTGTGTATGTGTGTGTGTGTGTGATGACTGGTGGCCGAATAGGAGGGTGGCAGTAATGGTGGCGTTGGTAGTGGCACAGTGTGAGTTGGTGACGGATATATGTGTGTGTGTGGTGGTGATGTGTGAGTTGATGCTAGTGTGTGCATTGGCCATGTGTATGTGTGATGGTCTGGGTGGTAGTGTGTGTGAGTTGGTGATGGGGGTGTGGTAGCGTGTAGCGGTGGTGGTGGTGATGGAGTTTGTGGTGGTGAGAGTTGCTGGTGGTGTGTGACGTTGTGGTGGTGTGTGACGTTGTGGTGGTGGTGAGACAGTGTAGTGATGGAGGTGGCAGTGTGGTATCGTGGTGATGTGGTAGTGTGTCAGTGGTGATAGTAGTATAGACACAGTGTGTGATGATGCAGTAGTGATGGTGTGCTGTGAAGATTGTGTGGTAGTGGTGGTGGTGATAGTGTGGTGGGGTCGGTGAGTGTGGTGGTGGCGATAGTGTGCTGGTAGTGATAATGTGATGGAAGTGGCAATGTGAAGTGAGTGGTAGTCTGGTGGAGGTGGAAGTGTGGTGGTGGTGATAGTGTGTTGGTGATTGTGTAGTGGTGGTGGTGATAATGTGGTGATGGTAGTGTGGTGGTAGTGACTGGTGGTAGTGGCAGTTTAGTTATGGAAATATTGTAGTGTTGGCGATAGTCTGGTGGTGATGGCAGTGTGGTGGTGGTGGCGGTATAAAGTAGTGGTAGTGGCAGTGTGGTGTCAGCAGTATTAGAGTGGTGGTGGCAGTGTGAAAGTGGTGGCAGCGTAGCAGTGGTGGGGATGGTGTGGTGGTGGTGGTGGTGGTGATAGTGTGGTGGTGGAGGGCTGACAGTGGGGATGACCTTTATGACGGCGGCTGATCCTCCCTGAGCCACCCATGATTGGCTCCGGGACTTGTGGCTCCATCATCTTAGTCTAATACACACACACACACACACACACACACACACACACACACACACATACACATACACACACACACACACACAAAACCCATAATTTCTGCCCTTAACATTGCCCTTTGTACTGCTGGTCTCGTCAAATTTTTTTCTGTATTTTATTGCCAAGAGTTAGAAGTAGCAACGTAAAAATGGCTTTCAAATAATTTTCATGCCTCAAATATTACACAAATCTCCCCTTACTGGATGTTCAGACTTCCTTGCCTTCAGATCTCTTTCACAAAATCCTTCCATCTTCTCCTTGGCCTCTCCTTTCCTCTCACCTCCTTTGTTTTTCATGTTTACATCTTTATCAGTTTCTGATTTCACATTCTCTCCTTATGGTTATGTTTCTTTAATACTTGATTTTCCCTTCCCATCATATTCCTTTTGCTTCTAAGTATCCTGAGACAAAAATACTGAATTTAAACCTTGAGGAGCTGAGTTTCTGAGCCATTAAAAACAACAAGGTTCCTTTTACCTCAGTCAGAAATAGTAATTAAACCTTGAGCCAGGTGAGCCATAGCCTGATCACGTGATTTTTAAAGTGATTACTGTGATGGCCTCTGTAACAGCAGTAGTAGAAGTAATGGTGGTGGTAGTAGTAGTAGTAGCCGTAGCAGTAGTGGTGGTGGTGGTAGCAGTAGTAGTAGTAGTAGTAGAAGTAGTGGTAGTAGTAATAATAGGAAGTAGTAATAGGTATAGGCATATCCCAAGGTTCATCTAAATGCGAACCAAGTGGACTGCAGGTTGAAGTTCCCCGCTCCTGAAGTCCACCATCCTCCATTAGGAGGATAGGGAAGGAGCTGGGGGACGTTTGTATAACCGAGCAGCTCAACCACTCGGTTATATCAGTGTCATCTCGTAAAGGCGTCAGTGTCCAGAAACATGTATGAGAAGATAGGACTAGACGTGCAGCTGTAGTCACAGAGCTTGTGAAAAATTAAAATTCTAAGGAACACCGCAACTAACATCCTTAGTGTAGGTGTTGTTAAAGCAGTGCTTCCATAACCTCAGGAGGTATCGAAATGGGTTCTTGTGGTATCCAGAAAGGCAGCCTTGGAAAAAAAAAAAATCGTGTATGGTAAGCCATTCTCTGCCCGCTTCTTTGTAGGACATTGAAAGTGAAAGGAGTAATAACATTAGAGAGGGAGGTATCAGACTGACTGTATGTTGAATCTGGGGGTATTTAGGCCGAAAAAGATTAATAACCACTGCCTAAGAGGACGAACACTGACTGGTCAACAAGAGCAGCTACAGAACGAGCAGAAAGGAAACCAGAGATAAAGGCACAGAGAGCAGGACAGGAACCTTAAGACAATAGTGTAGTAGTTAGGGATTTGTACCACACTTGGTCGAGGGCTTTTGAGGGGTCTAACACAATAACAAAAGTTTCACCGAAGTCGCGAAATGGGGATGGCCGGAGTTCTGAAAGTTATATAAGTAGAAGCGGCAATGGAGCGAATCTAACAGAACCAATACCATAACAGTCTGAGAAGGTATCAAAACTAAATTATGAGGAGCTTAAAATGATAACCTGTTTTACACCCATCGTCTTCATCATCATCACCATCACTATCATCATCAGAAACTAAATTTCCACTAATTTCATTGTATTTGATATGCAATGTACCATATAAAGTGACCAAATTCTGTGTTTCAGTTTTTTAATATTGGGGAATGGGGAGCTTAATTCATATCTATAATTAGTACAAATCACCAAGATAATACCGTATCATGCAGTCACTGAGGTTAGCAAGCGCTGACGAGGATCCTGCACGTGATGGCATTATGTACCTGGGTGGAGCGAAATAGCTGAGGTGTCCACGCAGGAGCCAAACCTATTTCCTCTTTACCCAGTCAGTAACTATAAAACATTCAGGTAGTGCATATCTTCGCCGACAACAGTAATATTAATGGTTTACTGCCACGGTCTCACCAGATTCCAAGGCCATAGTCTGCCCTCTTTCACAAACTCAGAGAGCTCATACCTCCACCAAAGTCGGCCATATTTATCATTTATACCTGCATCCTGATCCATCTCAAAATCTAATAAACACTTTCTTGACTCACTGCCCACGTATCTGCCAGATGTCACTGAAATTTGATGACTTTTTGAGACCTAACACACTATACAAAGAACAGGTTGAGTGAGTTCATAACCTCGTTCAACTTCGCTAGCATGGGTGATAAAGGGAAGGGTTAGGACGACAACAATTCTGGTGATAAATAACTTTCATATTCATGTAAGGACTGAGCAATAAAAATCACATAAGATCCATTCAGGGCGGAACTACCCCTTTGTGCTCCGTTATGATCTACTTAGTGAACTGCTACCTGACTTTCTCATCTTAACTGCCTCCTGAACATTTAATTAAACCTTTCACAGCTGTGGTTGCAATTACGCATTAGATTCATGCCACCAGCAGGCGATTTTATTCAACTGAGAGAAGTAACAGCAGCCAGATGATTGAGTGTTGTTTCGGCCAGCCCCTTTGATGTTATGGTTATTTGCAAGTGAATTATCCGGGTTCCAGGCAGACGACTTTGGTTCATGAAATTCCAGGCAGTGAGAGGATTCAGTCTGGAACTCTCACCTATTATTGTTACGCTGCTTTCAGATTTGCGGCATTCTAATATTCAGAGATAAGCTATATATCTCTCAATATAAAAAGTGTACTGAGAGTGGATAACATGTAAAAATACTGTTATCTATTTTGTAACATGAATACTTAATGGGAATTTGTACCTGAATATCTAACAACGTTCCAACTCAGGTGACTGCGAAAATCATCAGTGGGCCTTCAGTAATTTGGTCCCCCTCTCTCTCTCTCTCTCTCTCTCTCTCACACACATGCCCTTCATCTCTTCCACCCTGTCTCAGTTGAATATAATCACCTGACGTTACCCGATTCGGATTTGTGAATAAAAACGATGGAGCTGAAATGAGATAAAATTTTACACACAGATATACCCTTACGTTCCTTTAAATTTCGCTCACTTGAATTAGATCTTATGGTTCATGTATAATATTGTAAGGCTGGAATACTCGTCGCCACAGAAGCTCCCTAACACCTTTCCCTAAGCGATTTATTTTGTTCATTACACCTAACTGACCTCTTCTGTGTTACATGAATCCTTCCACTATCTCCATACTCTGCATAAATAACGTACAACATTATATTAGTCAGCCATATCCTTTTGTACATTATTTATGGAGAGTATGGCAATATTGATTTATGTAACAGAGAAGAAGGCAGTCAGATGTAATAGACAAAATAAATCTCTTAAGAATAGGTGTTAGAGAGCTTCTCAATGAACGAAAATACCGGCCTAAGTGAGCATTTTCTCTTCTTTATACCAAACGTTCTGAAACTGAGCGAAAATCAATGGAGCCTAAGGGGAAAGTTCTCCATTTCAGTTCCTTTCATTTTTATTCATTCTCTATACAGCGCCCCAAGTCGCTTCTCATTTGGCCAGCATGTACGTGTTTGTGTGGCAGACGGCTTGATAGATAGATATACAGATAGATAGATTTATGGAGATGGATGGATGGATGGACAGATAGATAGATAGATAGTTTATGTAGGTTGACAGATAAAAAGAATGAAAGAAAAAGATATGTTTATTGACCAAAGTGTGCATTTAAATCAGGCATTATATAAAACACACCAAAATATATGAATACAAAATAGACATCATTGCAAATTGATAAAGGGCAATAGATAAATGCAGTCCTAAAGATGATCCAATAACTCATAATGAACAGAGAACAGGAGGCATCGACTGAACAAAGAACATGAATGATAGAACAGTGAAATGTAATGGGTAATATTAGATACATATTACATAAACAGTACATACATAGTGCATATATATTACAGAGTACATACAGCATCATTTGTGAACCTCGATAACAGATCATGTGAGGAATCTGTGTGTGTATGTGTGTGTGTGTGTGTGTGTGTGTGTGCGTGTGTGTGTGTGTTTGTGCGCTGGGTGGCAGGGGGATATGAAGGATGAGGGGTGAGTGGGAAGGGAGATGGAGGGGGAGGGAAGCAGGAGGGGGAGGGGAAGGGAAAGTCTAAAGGAGAGAAAAACTGTTCTTGGCGGAGCTTTCGTGTCTCTTTGGGCGGTAATAATGAGGATTTAATGAACGAGCTGCCCTGCCTCGCCCCTTCCACCTCACTCTGCCGCGGTTAGGAACGTGGCGCCCGATTCAGAGGCAGACGATAAATATCCCTTCCTTCCTGACTGCATCCCTCGCTTAGGAAGAGGAAGAGGAAGAGGAAAGGAGGAGAAGGAAGAGGAAAGAAGACGAAGATTGAGACTGAGGATAGGGAGGAAGAGGAGGAGGAAAGCAGAAGAAGAATGATGATGATGATGATGATGAGGCGGGGAAAGAGGTGGAAGGATGGAAGGAATGAAGGAAGGAGAAAGGAGAATCATCCTGAAAACAAGAGTAACATGTAATCTTACTCCCAGCCACCATTCACAATGCATAGGATTTTCCTTTTAAGCTCTTGACAAAAGCACCACGCTTGCTCGTGTGTTGTGTGTGTGTGTGTGTTTGTGTGTGTGTGTGTGTGTGTGTTTGTGTGTGTGTGTGTGTGTG
>JAGKTI010040690.1:0-10362 GCA_018397915.1 Birgus latro
CTTGTAAACTCTTCTTCACTGTCTGTCTTGGGTGGGAATTAGAGATGGGCTGAAGATGAAGATGTGGATAAAGACGATTAAGATAAAATATACGTTAAATAGAATGAAAAATAAATAATAATGACGGCGGAGATGCAAACAATTAAAATGAAAATAAAGATGAATATATTGAGAAAAAAATAATGATGTGATGACGACGAAAACGAAAATGAGCGATGAGTATAAATGATAAAAATAACGAAGAATATAACAACGACAGGTATAATTCATCCACAATAAGGTCCGTAACTCAGGTGATAACGGCGAACAGAATAACGTATGGCTTCATTTCCCTTGACCACAATTCCTTTCACACACACACACACACACACACACACACATACACAGACACACAGATATCGCCCCCAGGTCACGTTCACCTCGCCGTTCACGTTCACGCCACACGTTCTGGCTCCTGGGGTATTGGCCTGGTAGGGTAAGGAACGGCGCTGTGAATTAATGGGTAAGAGAGTGGTAACGGGAAAACGGTATTGCTAAAAACAGTTACGGCAAAAACGAAATAAGCGGTCACGAAAATCGGGAACTTCGCTATAACGTGTCTTTTTATATCCATACGTACACGAATTATAACTACTGCTACTACTACTACAATTACTACTACTACTACTACAATTACTACTACTACTACTACTTCTACTGTTACTACTACTACCACTACCATTTCGAGGGGAAAGGAGAAGCAGTGCCAACCAAGGCTAACTCTATACCTCCCTAGTGAAAATTTCCTGAACATAAGTGTCATATTCCACCCATCTTATTATCTGTTTCATTGTATTTCTTACTACTATTACTACTACCACTACTACAAGCGCCACTACATCAAGAAATCCACTGCAGTACCAACAACCACCACCACCACAACAACCAACCATCCCAAAACACCATCACAGAATCAACCGCCAACCGAACAACAATTAACATCATTCGTACCACACAAATACTACCACACCCACCACCCCAGCAACGTCAACCACCACTACTACCATCATCTCCACTACCACCACAACACTAGGACAACCATCACCACAACCATCCCCACAACACCCACCTACCTTACCAACAAAACACCACACGTTACCACCACCACAGAAACAACAGCAACAAATAACGCAGGTTCAACGCAGGTAGCTCCCTCATTAAGCTTAAATCTTCGACACAGGTAAAAAGCAAGGTAATTCAGTGGTAATAACGCAGGTGGAGCAGGAGGGGGCAGGGCAGGACTCACACCTGATCTCCGGGGTAATTCCACATGACTGATCGCTAGACTCATACACACAGCTTCCCCTCTCTGTCTTGTTTCCCCTCACTATTTCTCACTCTCTCCCTCACTTACTCCCTCGCTCAGTTTCAGTCTAGTTAATGTAATATTTCCGATGATCTGTCTCCTTGGCCGTGAAGACCGTGCAGTGAAAACCCAGTCACTGTCTGTTCTAAATGAAGTACAGTCCAAATTAAGGCTACTGAAAGTCCAGGAAGCGGGGTAATTACAATCATCCACCTTTACTCCCGGTACCTGAATCTTACAGGTGTTTGCTACTGGATTTTTCTGTAACCTGTACCTCGACTTCTCTGCAGCCAGGGGTGAGTAGAAACTTTGCTTTTGACTGCACTAAGGCCATCTGATCTTTAATATCTGTAGACGAATTTATTTTGCTAGGGGAAACACCCGGGACCTGAAGGATCACATATTTCCGTGGTATCATTCTCTCTCAGTTTCGTCTTTCCTCAGCTCCTCTTCTTCTCCCCTCTTTCTTCACATCGTTTAACATATCTCTCTCTCTCTCTCTGTCTCCCTCTCTGTCTCTCAGTACGTTTAGACCAATTTGCTCCTCGTCGTCAGCAAAGTCTCACGGAAAGTTCGAGGGAAAAAGAAAAAAAAAACTCTTTACTTTTGATGAAGACAAAATGAAGAAATGGACTTGAGGATCCCATTAAAACTTCCCTCTTCAGTCATGTGCGGTGGAGTAGCGACGGACTCACACACTGATGGCGTTTCCTAGTCTCCTGCTTCACTTGATAGATTGCCGTCTCTAGCTTCCTGTTTCACTCTGTGCTGTCCTTTTTCATTCTTGATGGTGTTTTGAATTCTTGTGTCTCATTTATAGAAGGAGTTTCAGTTTAACCTAGATGTAAACTTTATAGTACCACGTTTCATTAACAAGTGGGGTTTCCTAAAGTCCTATATCACTCGACAGATCACGTTTTAAAGGCCCCTGTCTCACTCATGGATGGGATGGGTTTTTGGGTCTCCTGTTTGAAACAAAGATGGCGTTTCTTAATATCTTGCTTTACTTGACAGATAACGTTCTGTGGTCCCCCATCTCACTAAAATATCCAGCTTCGTTTGACAGAATATTTTGTTGCTTTTCTCACGAACAGATGAAGTTTTCACTCGTCTGTCACTTCAAAATGGCGTCTCGACGTTTAAGTCTATACGACACCAATTTTCCTTCTAAGCAGATGGCATTCCGTTGTCTGCTTATATACTCATAAATAATGCTTCCTGGACTTCCACTGCGCTTGAAAAAGTGTGCTACCAGTCCAACACAGCATCAGTCATTTCAGGTTCTCATATCACAAATGGCATTAAAATTTCCCATCTCACCTGACAGTTGGCATATCTCTGCTGCACTCCAACATACGACATCCGCCAGTGTACAATCACACTTAGCAGATGGTGTTCATTAGATTCCGATTTCACACACAACAGATGGATCCTCACAGGCTCCTATTTACCTTAACAGATGTAGGCTCAAGTTGTACTCAACAGACTGCTTCCATCTGCTTCCAATTACATTCAACAGATGGCGTGTAGCAGTCTCCCGTCATATTCAACAGATGGCGTCTCCCAGTCTCCCGTCGCGCTCAACACATGGCGTCTAGCAGCTTCCCATCCTGAGCCGTGCCTAATTAACAGACCTCATTACCGGACACACTTTTTAAGGAGGGATCGTTGTCGCCCCAGCAGAATGGGCTTTGCTAAGTAATGGTGTGTCGCTGAATTAATTGCTTGTGTTGAGGGGATGGCAGGGTTATTCTCCCGGCTCTTGTATTTGGCTATTACGAGTACACTTGTTTGGGTGATGTCGTCTTTCAGTGTCGGTTCCTTCTTGAGTCGAATTTCAATTATTCCTATTGCCTTCACGTTTTTTTAACAGGTGGCCTCTGATTTTTTCCCTATTCTTCTTTATTAGCTTCTCTTACATTTGGTTTGTGTCGAGTTTCATTGTGACTTCACTCTCTTAAAGTCGTATTTTATTACATCGACTTTCATTGTCATTTGATGTTTGTGAGTCGTATCGTAGTTATTCCTACGATATTAAACCCTTTGTAATGGGGCCTGGTGATTTATCCTTTCCTCGTTGATTTCTTTTGCGCCTGGTTTGGAAATATCGTCCTCCGACGTCGTTTCATTTTCATGAATCTTATTTTATTTACTGCTTGTTAACCTCATCTCTTTATAATATGGACTAGTGATTTATCCTTTTTACTCTACTTTTTATCTGCCTTTTTGTAATCACAAAGTTTTTAAAAGCTATTTTGCAAGCACATGGCTCTTCCTGGGTAGGTCGTTTAACTTGCCTCACTCAACATGGTCATGATCATCGTAATACTTATTCATTTTCGCCGAAAATGTTGGGAAGCAAAAGAGGCATGGGCATACCAGGCAGGTTCACTGCTATTTAGTTTTTTTCTTGATAAGCAAGGTATACCAGAGACTGTAAACGAGAAAGGGTAAACTAAACTGGGTATAATATCTAATAGGCTATACCAGACACAAGGTATACCAGGTCACGAGGGTGACACAAGACGCAGCCGTGCAATGAGCGTCTCCAAAACCACGCCCGCCAACTCGAGTCACGCTTCGAAACTTCACGTCCGCAACCCACTCGGCCCAAACTCAGCCCATTCCCACTCCTACAGCCCCTGTACGTAGAGGTCGGGCTTGAGGGACTTGGAGAGGGCTGGGATGAGTCAGAGGGAGGCGAGTGGCAGATGCTAATGAGTCAATTTACCCATGAGACGAGTGTCGCCCCCACTGACGCCTCGAGGCACAAGTGAAGCAGCGAGCTACCTTATCTTGATCACCCTCCCCTACTCCTTCCTTTCCTTCTTCTTCTCCTATTTCCCATACTCCCCCTCCTCTTCTTTATTCCCTTCTTTTGCCACCCTACCTCATCTTTGCATTACTCCTCTCCCTACTCTATTTTTTTTTTCTCCCCACTCTCCTTTGTTTTCTTCTTCATACCATTCTTCTCCGCCCTCACCTTTCTTCACCCTCTTCATTTTTTTTCGCTCACTTCTCTCATCTCTCTTTTTCACTGTCCTTTCTTCTTTTCTATCTCCTGTTTGATACCACTCCTCCCTTCCTTATCTGAAACTCTCCATTTTTTTTTCCCCTCCTCTACATCTGTTCATTAATCCTTTCTTCTCCTTTCTTTACTCCCTTCTCTTCTTCTTTGACGCCATTCTCTTCCTTTCCTTATCTTTAACCCCCTATCTCTTCCTTCCTCCCTCCTTTCACCTCTCTTCTTTACCTCCCATTTCCCTCCTTTCCTGTGCGCCCTTCTGTCGCCCCCTCCTACGCATACATTTTCTCTCAGGCGCCCTCGTAATGACTCCCTCACCCACTCCTTAGGGACAAGAAGCAGGTCATTTCTAGGGTTCATTTCTTACATTCTTTCTAAACATTAAAACGGCTCACTTTTGTCTTTTCTTTTTTTCCCATTAGGAGTGTTTGTTTCTGACTCAACATTAACCCTTTCACCAAGATTTCTTTTGTATTATTATTATTATTTTCATTTTTTACTTCATTCATCCATCCATTATCCAACCCATTTTTGCCCCTTCATAAGTGCAGGGGACCGAGGATAGGCTACTCATGCAACTACCAGGTGACCGTATTCAGACAGGTAGACTTTGAATTAGAGGGGTTCGATATGCCCTTCGTTAACCACTTCCATGGAGGAGGGAATCTGAAACTGAATATAATCGTCTAAAGAAGCACTAATAACCCAAGACGTAATCGTATTGAAAGAGTTCAGTTTAATTACATTCATCCTCATTATTCTTAATATACTGCAACAAAATCAGTCTGTTAGGTCGTATCCTCCACTTCTCTCTTCCCTCCTGTACCGACAAGAGCTTTATTAGATTTATCGTTCATCGTCTAATATACTTCTACATTCCGTCTTAGATTAAATACACAAATACCGTCAAACTTATCCTCAATCGTCTCTCCCTCTCTCTCACTCCTGCCGTCCCCTCTAAATCAACACCACTTTAATATTATTCTTCATCATTTATCTATCCTGCATGTGTATCTTACTTCTTTCCTGAAGCAACAAGACTTATATCTTATCCTTCCGACTCGTCCATTCTGTCTTCCTTCCTCAGTACACCAATAAAAGCTTCTTCAGTTTTATTCTCCACTATCTGTCTCTCCTCCATATCTCCACAACTACTTTCTTTCCCTTCTACAGCAACAAGAGTTATTCCTATCATGTCCCCACCATCTCTTTATATGCCTGCCTTCCATTCTTGAACAACGCAAGCTTCTTCTATTTGCTCTCCTCCATGTATTTCTCCTTCATTTCAATCTGCTTTCCTAACTATAGCTACAAATCCTGCTACAATCTTCTCCACCCTCTCGCCTCTCCACCACTCCCTCATCTAATTCTTATCATCTATATCTACTACATACTGTATCTTTCTACCTTCCTTCCTATAGCAACAGGACCTACTACAACTCTACCTTCTACCCTCTCCACCACTCTCTCATCTTAAATTTAACCATCTTTATCCAATTCATATCTTTCTACCTTCCTTCCTATAGCAACAACGGCCACTATAATCTACTATAATCTTCTCCACCTTCTACCTTCTCCTCCACTCCCTCACATTTCTCCCGGGTGGCGACAGGACATGGAATATGCCGATTAGTTGCTCAGACCTCATGAAAATCACATTACCACACACCCAGTTGACGACGTGCCATTCCGGTCTTCCGGATTTCTGAGAACCCCAATGCTAATCAAATAATCTCTCACGACACATCATGAAAATTTAATGCGTCCTCTACCCTGAAAAAAAGAAATAAAAATTCAACCACCACCAAACTTAATGTATATCTGTTTCGTTCATTATATCCTCACTGTCGAATACCCTTCCCTTCATCATAGGATCTTCTCTTCTCATCACTGGTTCTTATATTGCTCTGTTCTTTAAACCTTCTTCCGTCATCATCATTCCATCCCTCCTCCATCCATTTCTATCTTTTTCTTTCTTTCGTCTCCATTACATATTTCATCAACCCCTACACCCCCTCTTCGTTAATCTCATCCATTTTTCCCTTCGTTTTGTCCATCCACCTTCCTTCACTTCTCTATCTCCTCTTCCCCGTTCTTTCGTCTGCTCTTCACCCGTTATTTCCTTTCCCTCTTCTTTCGTCACCCTAGCAGCCGTCACTCTCTCATCCCTTATTTCTTTTCCCCCCTTCTTTCGCCACCCCAGCAGTCGTCACCCCGCCCATCCCCTGTATCGTCACCCCCCTCACCCCTTATTTCGTCACCCCAGCGCCGTGGTGAGCCAATCCCCCTTAATAGCATGAGCCTCTTAATCAGGACGTGATCAGGTGCGTGGGGCCCCCTAACCACACACACACACACACACACACACACACACACACACAAACACACACACACACACACACACACACACACACATACACACACCGGGATCATCCACCTTCATGTCATTACGGGCCCCTTCCTTCATTCCTTACGGCTGGGGGGAGGTGAAGGGGGAGATAGGAGGGGAATGTATGGGGGCGATTAAGAGGGGCAGAAGTGGAGAGGAGAGATAGGAATGGGGAGAGATAAAGAGGTGGAGAGGTGAAGATTGTATGGGAAGCTAAAGGGGAAGAGATAGGGAGTGGGAAAGTACTTAGGCATTAAGGTATGGTATGGAGGGGGTGGAGTTGTATGGGGGCAGAGGTAGACGTGAAAAAAAAGAGGAATGGGATATTATATGAAGTGGGCAAGATGAAAGGCCTTACTGAAAAACCCTCCATTTCAAGATGCCTTTTATATTTTATTTTAGTTGACGACAAACGACTTTACTCAACTTAAGAAGGGCATCTTAGGACTAACGGGTTAAGAGGAGGAAGAGGGTGCTTTTATAGGAAGGCCAAGAGGGTCTGTATGGGGGACAAAGAGGAAATTATGGGAGAGGGAGAAAGGGGTTAAAAGTGGGGGAAAAGGAGGGAGCAGAAATGAGCTAAAAGAGGTACAGAGAGGGGGTGGTGAGAGAAAGAAAATGGTTTATTCAGGCAAGTTAGAGAAAATGGAAAATGGTTAAAGGGAAGAGAGTGTGGAACTTGGAGAGGAAAAAAGAGAACAGAGGAAAAGAAAGGGACACACAAGGAATGGAAGGGGTTTGATGAGAAGGAAAAATATATTATGGGGGGAGGTGGTTTTTGAGGATTACGAAGGGGTTAGTAAAGGAAAAGAAAGGGGACATGAAGGAACTGGTGAGTCATGAGGAAGAACATGAGGACATATTATCCTCAGAAAAGGAAAAGATAAGGAGGAAAGGTGGAAAGAAGGGAGCTTGAGTAAGGGAAGAAGAAGGGAAAGGGAACTGAAAAGAACCTGGAATGGAAAAGGAAGATAGGGGAACTATGGAAGACAAGAAAAGAAGCCTAGTGTGGAAAAGAAAGGGGATTTATATTATAGTGAGGAAAAGGTTAAAAGGGGTAAAGAAAAGGGTATTATAAGGATGGGGGGTGGTTAATGGGCTGGGAAGAAAGGGTCATACAGAGGAGGAAAAAGGGTTCTAAGTGGACAATAAGGGGCACTAAAAGATACATGAGTTGAAGACCAGGTAAGAGACTCGAGATAGAAAAGGTAGTAGGCAGAGTAGATGATAGCGAAAGAAAAAATTTAATGGTATGAAATGGAAAAGAAACAAGGCGTACATTACTGATGGAAAGTAAATACATATAGGGTAAGTTGGTGGAATATATCGACACCAGAAACTAAGAAAAAATTGCTATGAAGGCGAAAAACCATTAGAATTATATTTCTCAAAAAGAAAAAAAAAGATGTTCATGGGCATAAGAAAGACAGACGCCCAGAAAAATAAATAAATAAATAAATAAACGAATAAATAAAAATGTAAACAAACAAACTTATTATAATAAGAAAATTTTGAACATGTAATCATATTTAATTTGTTTTCCTTCAGTTCATCTTTGTAATAAAAACAGTTTAAAGCAACCACAAAAATAAATACAAATTAAAAAAACGAGGATAAATCACACTCTGACCACAACTACAAACGGTGCCAAAGTTGAGGAAGGGAGGTGGTGGAGAAATACAAGAATTACGTATAGAACAAATTACGTATAGAACTGTAAAATACCTTGTATGGTCTAAGACGGGTGGCCGGGGTGGGGGTGGGGGACGAGGGGAAAGAAGATTTACAATATATCAACCAAAATAGAAATTTAAATGATAAGCAGATAAGAATTAATATATATCAGAAAATACGCACATGATGAGGAAGAAACATTGGCACTATACGGTATACAAAAATCGAAGCCTAAAACAGAAGAGAGATAAAAAAAAAAAAAAAAAAGTGACGAAGACGAGAGTAAAGAGAGGTAACAGACGAAAAATTTTGCTGCGACGAAAATACTTAAAAAAAAAAAAAAAGTCCTATTACAACTACCATTCGAAATATGAGAGGAAAATAGTGGCAAAGTTGAGGGGAAAAGATGGTGAAGATATATTACCAGAATCGACATTATTTTAGTTGAGCTTAATTTCTGAGGTGGCCACGAAGGAAGAGACGAGAGGAAGAATTACGTGAAATATATCAATCGAAACAAGGAATATACGGAAGGAAAGCAAAGAAAGTGAAAAAGAAAATAGTTACACCTGAAGAAAGATTACATTATCATTACAAACTAAAAAACACAGAGCAAAACAACACAGGAAGAGAAGTGGCAAAATGTATGTTGCAAAAAACTGAAAGAAAAAAATAACAACACACCAATTAAATCCAAAAAAAGAAGAAAAACTGCAACGGTACTCTCAGACAGAAAAAAAATGGTGGGGGGAAACAGACGGAAAAAATAGCAATAACGGGGGGAAAATAGCGCCAAAGTTGAGGTAGAGAGGTGGTGGAGAAATATATCCAAGATGGTAATTATTTTCAAGTGGTGTTTAAATCCTCGGGTGGCGAGAGAAGGGAGACGGACCCCTCTGGTGAAAATGAACGTCTTAAGATCTTGAGTGAGGGGAAGGAAAGAGGGGAGAGAGGGGAAGCAAGAGGGGAGAGAGGGGAGGGAAGGAGGGATACAGAGGGGGAGAGGAGGAATGAGGAGACAAAATAGTGAGAAGATGGAAGAAGAAGAATGAGAGGGAGAAGAAAGAGGGGCGAGGGGACGGAAAGAGAGAAGAGAGAGAGAGTGGGAAGGGGGTAGGGATACAGAGAGATGATGAGGGAGGGAAGGAATGACTAAACAGAAGGGAGAAGAAGAAGAAAGTGAGAAGGAGAAAATGGTAAAGAAAAGGAGGAGGAAAGGGATGTGGGAAGGGAGAGAAAGGGGGAAAACAAGGAGAGAGAAAGGAAAGGGATGGAAGGAAGACAGAGAGGAGAGGAGAGGGGAGGAGGACAAGAGGGAAGAAAGTACAAAGGGAGACAAGAGAGGAAGTGGGCGTGAAGTGAAGGAGGGGAGAGAGTAAACCTAGGAAAGAAGGAATTAAGAACTTGGGAGAAAAAAAAAAGTGGGTGATGAGAGAAACGAGAGGGAGAAAGACAGGGAAAGAGGGAGACATAAGGAAAGCAGAGGGAGTGGAGAGAGGAAGAAGACGGACCCCTCGTGGCGAAAATGGCAGCCTTAAGATCTTGGGAAAGGGGAAATGAGAGGGGAGAGAGAGGAGTGTGAGAGGAGGAGGGAGGTAGAGGAGAGAGGGAGGAGGGAGGGAGGGAGGGAAGGGAGAGGGTGAGAAGGAGGGAGAGGGAGGAAGGGAGACAGAAGAGAGGAGGATCATGAATGAGGGAGGAGAGAAACAGGGAGAGTAAGTTTTAAGGATATATTACCCCTTTCACTACGAGGACGTCTATTTTCAGCACACGAGAGATTTTTCTGACTGGAGGAGTAAGAAACATCCTTCATTAACCCCTTCGCCTCGAGTACCTCGTCTGTCGGTACTAAGATTAACGTATAAGACGCCACCGTAATGAAAGGGTTTTGTGTGTGTGTGTGTGTGTGTGTGTGTGTGTGTGTGTGTG
>JAGKTI010040691.1:0-10362 GCA_018397915.1 Birgus latro
AAAACGAAAACGAATTCCTGCTAACACCAAATCACACCAGTCCAGCACAGGCCTAGCATATTTTACACAAATTACTAATACCATCACACCAGCCCTAAGTGGGAGAGATGTAGCATATTCCAACACATGGTATGATATTAGTGCCCAAGTGGTGGACAGGAGCCTAAAGCCTTCAGGTATCATCTCACTGACAAAGGCTCCAACATACAGTAAACTCTCAATTATCCAGCATAATTCACCCAACCCCTACACTGAATAATGTGGAATGCCGGGCACTGCACAGCACCCCCCATTGGCTCAATATCTGGCATTGAACCAGATATTGTGTTACTATCCATCTTGACCCTCTATCCTAAAAACTTTCCCATGAGTAAATGATGACAATTAAACATAAAACACAAAGTCATAATACAGTACAGTAATACAGTGCCGGTTGACTACCATTTACAAGCCAGTTGATACACCTTGATGTGGATATTGCATAGAACTGCCAGTTCTGTCCCATTTCAGTGCTGGATATTACATAATTTTGATGGATATTGCTTTACCAGAGCCAAGCCAGCAGTGCTGGATATTGCAGTGGGCTGGATAATTGAGAGTTTATTGTACTTGCATGTGTTGGTCTTGGTCACCTAATGACACCTCTCCACACTGCACAATCTCTGGCAGCCTCCCTATTCAGTCCCTTATCCCTGAGGTCACACTCTATGACCTCATTCCTGGTCTTTTTTTCAGTCTGCCTCTCACAACCCTACCTCCAACACTAACAATTCGCACTTTCTGCGCCCAGTTGTCATCCCCTATCCTCTCCACATGCCCAAACCATCTCAATCGACTCCTCATCACTACACCAGTACACTCCAGTCCCATCCTTCCTCTTAACTCTTCCATGTAGCATACCAGTATTGCAAATCACCTCTGCTAATACCATCACATCAGTCCTAAATGGGATAGCCTTAGCCTCTACCAACACAGATGGTTTGGTATTTGTTCCCAGATGGTGAACATGATCCTACAGCCATCTGGTATCATGAAAAATAACAGAGATTACATAACACAGTACATTACCTCCTTTTTCTCACTCGGAAGTCTTGCACTGAAGCTCTTGTCTATGATGTACCGGTGAGGACAGGGCATTCCCATGGTTACTGACAGCCATTAACGTCACAGCTCCAAACTTCCTGAAAATTAACTATATACACATGTAGAATGGGTTGGAGTGGGAGAGGGAGGGGGAGACTGAGGATGAGGTGAAGGGATGGAGTGGAGAGGTATACTTTGAGATGGTTTGGCATGTGGAGAGGATGAAGAATGAGAGACTGACTAGAAGAGTGTATGTGAGTGAGATGCAAGGGGAGTGGAGGAAAGGGAGACCAAGGATAAGATGGAGGGATGGAATGGAGAGATATATGAGAGAGGGGTGTGTGAACTGGGTGGAGGGCAATGAAATGGCAGGGGACAGAGTGATACAGAGGCAATTTGTTTGTGGCTGCCCCTTATGGGATTGAGGCGTCTGGCCATAAATAGATAGACTGATAGATATTGTGATGTCAGGGGTACAATTATACTCTTTATGAACTAACTTGGCCTAAAACTGCCATCTCTCCATCTTGAATACTGAGTGGGAACAGTAAGTTGAGAATATGATGCTAGTCATGAAGAAGTGCTTTGGGATGGATGAAGGACTTTAGCCATTTCACATTGTGCCTGACCACTGTGAAATAAGCTGCAAAACAAAAAATCTGGGCAATGTTAAGATGAAAAAACTATAGTATGGAAAGGTGGAGATTACAGTGATGTGGATGAGATTAGTCAGCAGAGGCAGGGATCAGAGATTAAGTTATTATTTCCCATGTGTGTTTCTTTATTATGTCAGTTTTTATAGTTGTGTGTGTGTGTGTGTGTATTTATCATTTTTTCTCTCTCTTTGGGCCCAAGGTCACCCCCATCCTTATTATTTATTATTATTATTATTTTGTTGGCATTCTTATATAGTTTTATTTAATTTATACCTTATTACTGTAACTGAAGGAGTTAACCCCTTTCATTTTCAAATAACCTTCCTTAGAATGATGTTGTCTGATGGTAGCAAATAATAATAATAATAATNGTTTTCCACACTGCTTGATCTCTGGCAGCCTCCCTATTCAGCCCCTTATTCCTGAAGTCAGACTGTGTGACTTCATCCCAGGTCTTTTTCAGTCTGCCTCCCATAGCTCCATCCCTGATGCTCTCCCTCCAACTCACCCAATCCTCACTCCTCCATCCTCCACCTCTTTCTCATTCTCCCTCTCCTCACACCTCCCACTCTCTTAGTCAGTCTTGGTATGATGTAATTATTAGGTACAGGGTGTTAGATATTGTGCCATAGATTAGATTACCAATTTTAGCATTTTTAAGTGTTTTCTGATTCTGTCTCATCATCTGCTGACACTTTCTGCAGCACCTCCATGACAAATGGTCCCTGGGGTTATTAATGACCCCCAGGGGGATTGATGACCATGAGCTGGGGTAGGGTGAAGGAGTTAATTACTGACAGCAGTGTTGTAAAGAAGTGCTGGCAAATGGCGAGATAGAAACAGAAACTACTCGAATTCCAGTTGTGGCGTCTGCTAAATATTTACTTATATCTCTTGGTTTAGGCTAGTTGAAGATTGTTAACAAAGTGGCAGTGCTGTTACAAGAAACTGCTAAATATTACTACATTTTTGCAATTCAGAACTACTGCTATACAATCAGTTATTACATAAGAGTGTTGGAAACCAAACAATATTTTCTGAAAACTGAAAAACGGGCACAATAGTACACTCTACTTGTTAATATTGGTACCGTAACAATAATCATGGAGTTGCTTTCTAGATTTTAGCTTAACCTTTGCCAACAGCGATTCCGAAATTTACATTAGTACAGTATTTCCACTGGCATAAGCACAGCACTGAGGTATGGACTAGGTTACTAAAAAATAAGTAAAATTGCTGATGTATAATTGACCTACAAAAAAGAAAGGGTTATTTAACTTAAATCCAGTACCATAACTAAAAATGCAATAGTACCAACTTGTACCAAATATCAGAGACTTACGGAATCACACACCACGTGGCAGGAAGTGGCGGACATGTAAACTGCAGTCCCTGAAGTGAAAAACTACGAACCTCCACAGCGCAGACGACACAAGCAAAAATGAATTGATAGATGATCGAAAACAAAAGCGGCGTCAGCTGCAAATGAGGATCGCAAATCCTTTATACTTTACGAAAAAGGGATCCAACAGTCTTCCTTAGTGGTGTTAAGGGTGCAAGGAACAGCATGCAATCCTTATTTACATCACTATGTTGATGTTGTACCAGCTGTCATTCTACCACATGCCGTTATCAGATTGACAGGAAATATTGAGCTGGCACAAATGGAGAGAACGGATATCAAACTGCAATAATATATTCTTAATGAAGTAATATTTCCCGTGTTGTATTTTAATATAATTGATTCAAATTCTGGGATATTACGAATCATCATTTTTGAGCCTATCGTTATTTTTGCGTAGTCTTAACTGTCATTTTTTTTTTTATCAGACGCTTCTTGATATATATATGAAACTTCAGATTAAAAATTGTCATGCCGAAAGGAAGCGAACATGAAGCAGGACGAATTTGGGAGTTCAAGCTAATATTGTAAACAGTAAAGAAGAAGAAGACTGGTGAAGCAGAGTTGTTTAGTCATTTCTCCATTGTTATAGAAAACTTTTTAAGGTAATTAAATGGCATGTTGTGTATCATATCTTGTGTTAACATGGGTTGCACTTGGAATGCAATTGTCTTTCCAGTATGAAGTGCCAGATTCAGGTTCATGGTATTTCATGAGTGTTGCAACATTATCCATTGACTTGTGTGGCTTTTGTGTTTACTTTTATTACTGATTTGTTTCGTTCCAGATCTGGGTTAATTTCTAAAGTAAATATGGAGCTGATGGTCACTGCTTGCCACAGCTTCCAGTTGATGTTTATACCTGATTGTTTTTCGTTGTGTTTATTTTTTGTGTGATAGTTTTGTGTTTATGTTTTTCTGATTATTTTTCGGTGTTTCAGATGAATTCTCTTGTGTAAATTGACCATTAATGGAGTCGTCCAACTTTGGGATAATACCATCCACTATGAGTAATAATACCATCCAGTATGAGTAAAACTGAATGTTAGCAAAGTATAGAAATTTTCAAACTGATTCAGGGTCAGGTCTTTCAGTAATTTCATTATCTTCCGTGTTGGATGCACAGAGTTCCCCCACAGAGAAACTTCTCAGTCCTGGTGCACATGCACAAGACCGCTTGCACATATGCAGTAGCCATCGCCAGTTCGGTTGTAGTTTGCACGGAGTACTGTCAGAGGAGCCTAACCTGCCCTAATGTAAATTATCCTAACTAGGGAGGTTTGCCCCTCTAACCCCACTGATATTAACCACACGAGGACATTCTGCGCAGGGGAACTTTGTGCATATGACACCAGCTTATCTTGCAGCTTATTTCATGTAGCCCAGTGGCAGAAAAAGACTGCTATGGCCCAGTTTCTTTTTTTTTTTTTTTTTTCCCATAGCATTTCCTTGTGACTAGCATCACATTCCAGTGTTAATCTATACGGTAATTACAACTCGGCATTGAAGATGGAGAGACGGCACTTTTAGGGCAGGCTAGAGTAAAATTATTTTAAGTAAAACACCATAGTAGTATGACAATGCAGTCTCTCTCTCTCTCTCTCTCTCTCTCTCTCTCTCTCTCTCTCTCTCTCTCTCTCTCACTCTGTTGATGGTATGCTGATGGAATTTTGGTTAGAATGCTGTATAATGTACTGTATTAGATGTATTATGTGGAATTACAGTCTATATTCTCTTTCTCAGATCACAAGTCATTGCTGGCAACCACCAGAGTTCCTAACACAATGGTGAGTATTGTTTGTACTCATCTTATCTCTCTATCTATCTGTTTATAACCAGATGCCTCAATACCAAAAACAAATCATCTCCACTCCCCCGCCATTACACTCTCTTTCCTCCAACTCACACCTCCCTGTTTCATATACCTCTCCCCTCCATCCCTCCATGTCATCCTTGGTTTCCCCCTTCCTCTCTCCTCCTCCACCTCACACACTCTCCATGTTAGTCTCTCACTCCATCCTCTCCACATGGCCAAACCACCTCATTGTACTCATCAGTGTAGCTATTAATATTCCAAGAACAGAGGAAACTTTAAAGCAGATTTTTACAAGAATAATCCTAAAGTGAATCTTATATATGTTGAGACCTTATGACAGATGTACAGTATATATATGATTGGTGTAGAGAAACATGAGTCTGAGGCATAAGTTTATTCCTGACTAGTTTGGCACAGAGGCTTCTTCAGAGGAATGAACTTTTCCCGGGTCAGTGTGACTTATATGGCCGGCTGCTGGACCACACTCTTGGTTAATCGTTAGTCTGCATGTCGCTGATTGGTGCGTTACCTTTCCCTCTCTGACCTGATCATCTGCACTGCTGTGTGAGACAACACTACGTTACCTACTCTTTTGTTATTTTTATTGTTTGTTATGTAGAGTGCCTCCTTACTTACAGAAGAAGGGAGGACCAAAACCTGTTAGGAAAAGGAGGGATTGTCCCAGAGTAGACCAGTTAAAGTTTGAATAGTAGTTGCCAGTAGGTTTTGTATTATGTATAAAGCTAAAAGAAGAAATTGATGTGTGTGTGGATTATTGAGTGCTGTGTGTCCCCCACAAAAATGAAATGTATTCAGTCAGGTTCATGGAGATAGTAGAGAGATTACCAGTGAAATACGGTATCCGTAATATCCATTTCAGTCTTATTCAGTAAACCTGTATTATAAGCCACCCTCTTTATTTGTATATTTTACACCATTACATCCACAGTAAATTACCAGCATTTAAAAGTGCCTATTATAGTTCCATTGCTACCTGTAAAGCTGACTTTGCCAGTTTCTTTCAGTTTACAGCACCACATACTGTATATGGAAATCATTGGTAGATTTAGGAACATGTGTTGGGCCTATACTGTGGACTACCTGTATAATGTGGCTGAGTGGTGTGGTCTGTGGTCAGTGATATGAAGACGGTGACCACTGTATATGAAGTGGCTCTGGAGATTTCATAGCACCTCATCCTTATCAGTTTCTTCTGCACATCGAAGTGTGAATGTCGTTGGTAGGATTGCGAGAGGCAGGCCAAAAAACACCTTGGATGAGGTCATGAGTTTGACCTTAGGGATAAGGGACTGTATAGGGAAGGAGACTGCCAGAAATTGAACAGCATGGGGAGCCACCATTAGGTGACCATGGCCAATGCATGCAAGCGTGTTGGAGCCTTTATATAAAAATGAAACAAAATGAATGTTGAATATTATACCTTATCCTTTTGTATGGCATTCTTGCAAACTTCATCCATATAAGAATGTTTCAGAGCATTCAGGGCAGGGTTGACATGCAGTGTGCAAAATGTGTCACTGAGGAAAAGATGCTGCCAAGTCTCCCGAGCCATGCAATGCAGTATATGACTGTGGGGTAACCTGATGTGAAAGGGATTGGGAACTCTTGCTGTAAACTCTGAAAGGAGAATGATCAGCAAAACAGCAATAGCTTCCTGTATGGCCTGAAAGGAGGATGACCAGCAATCTAAAAGGAATGTAAAATCACCCATCCAGTGTCATGACATGACCAGACATACGCTTAAAAAGATTTGAATAAAATCTATCTATCTGTATATTTATAGCCGGACTCCATAATCCTGTAGGGGGTGACTATTTGTCTTTGAGTTAGTTGTTTTATGGAGAGGGGCACTAACCCTCTATCAACCCACCAGTTGACACGTAGGGAACACGTATGTGTTGGTTGTATGGTTATCACCCAGCGTTGGGGGTTGGTGGAGAGTTAGTGCCCCTCACCGTAAAACAACTAACACAAAGACAAATGGCCACCCCTTATGGGATTATGGCATCTGGCTGTAGATAGATTGAGATAAGCAGTTCGTTTACACCGAACAGAGTGTCTATAAAGGTAGGCTGTCTTGAAATTGTAAGTCTTATCTTCGTTAAGTGTTAAGTAGAAATTTTAGGAAAACTAATTTTCTTTTTTCTTGTGGAGTAGATTTTATCGAAATAATAATCGGTTTATATACTTGGTGTTAGCATTTGTTTTGTCTATAGTGTTTTTAATTATTAGTCCTAATTTAATTAGGATTCTTTCACCCTGTTATATAATTATATATCATATTGCCTTATGTACAAATTGACACCAAACTCAAGGGAAATGTAGAGCGACAGCCATACCCACTTGTGATCGCTCATAAACAGACGATTCCATTATCGGTCCTGCTTATCTTTCTAATGCCATATACACGAACAAACAACAGAAACTAACAAAGCCAGTCCCAGAGCCCCCTCACATGCCGCTAAGGCCAGAAAAAAAAGAGAAAAGAATAATTTATTGCCAACCGAAGAAAGACAAATAGATTTTTAAAAAAAGATTCCCAGCATAATGAACTCCAATCTCAACAAAGTCCTCAACAGATGTTTTCGATTAGAGGCAAAGGCTCATAACCCGCTAAAAATTATGATAAATGCTACAGACAAAACCAAGCTATTTAAAGTTAACATTAGTTTTAATAGTTAGATAGATCACAAAGGAGGTGATGAAGATAGATAGGTACACAGAATAGATCACAGAAGGAAGAGATGCCATGAAACCCTCACTGCCACTTCAAATACAACTCTGATACTAGTAAGTAAAAATATAAACTTTTGGAAGGTACAGCACTTGTTTCCGGGACTATAAGCGTCATGACGTGCTGCTGAAAGGCTTCAGTTCTCATCAGTATTTGTCTTTTTTCATATCATTTAGTTTATAAAGACTCCAACATGCTTTCTTGTGTTGGCCTTGGTCACGTAATGGCGGTTCTCCATGCAGCTCGATCTCTGGCAGCCGCCTCATTCAGTCCCCTATCCCCGAGGTCACACTGTATGACTTTTTTTTTTTTTTTCTCCAGTACAGTAGGCTTTCCTTTGATTTTGACAAGGGGAGAAATGCCTGGTTAACTTGGCATTTGGTTGATAGTTCTTATATTCTATGCTGTGGGAAATGTTGATGATGATGGTGAAGATGATGATGATGATGATTTTTGATATAATTAATGATCATTCTGGAGCTGCTGTCCCAATTTATTTATCGTAAATTATGATATTTCTGACACCTTCCTTTCTTGTTTATATGTGGGTGGTGATGTGATGATGATGAGAAATGTGATGATGATGATAATGATGATGCTAATAACAGTGACACCTTTCGCCATCAGTTCAGCTTCAATGTCTTCGGGGAGGCCCTGCAGCCACGTCCCTTCAACACACACTATCGCTGCTACTCTGTCTCCATGTTTCCTGGGGACAAGCAGGCAGTTGAGAATGGTGGTAAAAGTAAGTCTATGTCTGTCTATCTATCAGTCTATCTATCTTTCTATCTATTTGTCTGTCTATCTCTAGCTTTATATCCATCTATCTATCTGTCTATAGCCAGATGCCATAATCCTGTAAGGGGTGGCCATTTGTCTTTGAGTTAGTTGTTATACAGGAAGAGGCACTAACTCTCCACCAACCCACTTGTTGACATGTAGGAAACACAAATGGGTTTGTTATATGGTTGCCACTCAGCGTTGAAAATGATTTCCCGGCTTACAGGAAACCATTAGGCCTGTCACTCAATGTAAAGCCACCTGAAGAGCAACAAAGAGTAATATAAAGTGACAGGAAAGATGGGAGAAATAGGAAGAGAGGAGGACAGACACGGGGAAAGAATGTTTAACCCGCCAAGTCCCATCGATGTACGATGCGCGTCGCTACTTTTTTCCTCGGACAGACCCAGTGACGTGCATTGTACGTCACTCAGTTGCAAGGCCCATTGTGTGCACATTTTTCAACATTCTCGGGTGATTTTTGGTAGGCATATGTGGGAGACCTTCCTCTACCTGCTGTCAAGCGGGGATACTGCCTGGCCCCACCTAACCCCCCTTTCCCCCCCTTCCCCCCCACACTGGGCAATTCACCTGTTAGCAGTAACCCAGCCAGTAAAGGTATGTTGCTCCACGGTCTCTCCAGTGACTGAATTCACGGTGAAAGTGATTCCCGAGGTGGAGGACAAAGAAACAAAGAAGCTAGAGGTAGAAACAAACAGAAGTGATGAGGTGGTAATGTCGTAAAGGAAGGTGCCATATACTGGGGTTTTGGGTGAGTGAACAGTGCTTATAAACACCTATATTATTGTGTGAAAACCAATATAGACTTGTACGACACATAAATTCATATCAAATAAATGATATAAATACGTAATTTAAAGTGGCTTGAATTAGTTAACCCTTTCATAGTTCGTTTTCTTTAGCCAGGTTCCCTGAAAAAGAAGGAAAACGTAAGGTTGAGTGACACCTGTATCAACATTTCTAACTTCAGGTTTGCAATTTCTCTGTGAATTTTCGATGTTTCACACCAAAAGCGAAGGTTTCAGCCAAAAAACAAAAAGTAGAAAATCGGTTGGGACCTGGGGGTAGGCTGGGTATAAAACCGGTCGGGACTGGACGGGTTAAGGAATTGGCAAAGTTAGATTATAAAAGGGAGTAATGAACATCAACCCTGCTTGTAAAATAGGATTAATTAACACCGTCCCTACCCATTAAATAGGAATAATCAACATCAACTCTACCCATTACATAGGAATCATTAACATCACCCATACCCATAAAATAGGAATAATTAACATCATCCTACCCCACAGTCATAATGCCGCCATCAGCCCTGGATGTGCTAACACGGCTGAACATTGTGTACCCGATGCTGTTCAAGCTGACCAACCAGCGTGCCAACAGACACACACACTGTGGTGTCCTGGAGTTTGTGGCGGATGAGGGCAAAGTTTACATCCCGTACTGGGTGAGTCATTGCTTCTTACCCAGTTACTGTACTGTGCCTCAAAGTTTTGTAATTTTTTAATGAATATTATTGAATATACTGTACATACTGTATGTTTTCCTCTTTGAAGTAAACAAAATTTCTCTCCATTGCCCCTCCCTGAATCATATGAATTTAGACATTTCTTCTTCTAAAATTGTCATTTCCAGTTGTTAGATTTTCAATGTCTTTACTGCAGTCAGTGACTTTTACAGTTCTGTTGTTATGGATACTTGTGTAACCCTTATTCCCACTCTGGATAATATGCACTTGAATGACCTGTGAATGGTTGTGTGGCCCATATCATAAAGCAGGTTGTTGCTAGTTCTCCTACACTGTTAGAAATAATTCTGCCTAACCCCATCTTTGTTGTGGGGTCCTCCCC
>JAGKTI010040693.1:0-10362 GCA_018397915.1 Birgus latro
CTTCCTTAAGGTGGATTCTCACTTCCTTAAGGTGGATTCTCGCTTCCTTAAGGTGGATTCTCGCTTCCTTAACATCGAACCCGAGACACAAAAAGGATGTCAGAACTTAAGAGATCAATAATAATCATCATCAGGTGAGTGGTCTAGGCGATAAAGAATCCCAAACGTGTGAGAGGATTACTGACCGAAACTGTACCAATTTGTATATGTGTTTTGTATGGGTCTTTGTGTGTCGATGTGTGTTATGTGGCGTGTTTCTTTACCTCCTTCACTCCACCGATGTATTCTTCTTTTCAATCAAGATACCACTAGAGGATTTACTTCAACACCCAACAATTTTACTGAAAACTAGACAATTTCATTCAACAGCCGATTCTACTCAACACCAGACTGCCTTATTTCCACTGTACGTTCTTATCCATACCTTTCTACCTAACTAACTTCCATCCCTCTTTCTTCCCACATTCTTTTTAATCTATCTATCCAATTATCACTCTATCTATCCCTTTATTTATATTTTGCATCAGATGAGTCAGTGAACGCGCCTAAACACTTAAAAAAAAACCGCTTCCGAGACAACTAACGGCTTCGTACCGTAATAAAACCTCTCACAGTCCTTGCATGTTTGGCTTGTCTGAGACCAAACATTTATGCAATAGAGAATGCACATAAATTTCTGATCCCCTCCCCTCTCTATTTATCTCTCTATCTACCGATCTGTCAGCGGCTCGTGATGCATACCCCCTCATCAAGGATTTAAGTGTTTGTCTTGAGATGTGTATACTCATGAGTCTTTGTCTTGAACTGCCCACTGTTAACTGAAGGCCAGATGGGGTGGCGGGGGGGTCTACGCTCCCCTCTGCTCCCTGCTACGCTCCCCCTTGCTCCCACTCCTACTCCCTCGTCTCCTTCCTATCAGCGTCTCTCTTCCTTTTCTTGGTCGTCTTCTGATCCCCCTGTTCAGACATTAAACATATCCTGGATGCCTTTTCGAATAATGCTACTTCCTTTCTCTTCCTGTATTATCATCTCTTGGCTTTCCTCTTCCAGTCCAGACATTCTCCAACTTATTCTCTTTTCTTTCCCCAGTACAGACATCATCTCTCACGCCTCTTGGTACAAACACTCTCTAGCGTCCCTCCTCCTATATAATGAAATTCTACTTTTACCCTCTTAGCTCTTTTCCCAGTACATACATCATCTCACACTCTTCTCACAGTACAAACATCCTCAAGCTTCCCTCATCCTATATTTAGAAATTCTCACATCTCACCCTTTCCCAGAACTGATACCTTCCTGCCTACTCATTCACGGAAACAGTCTCTTATCTCTCATCTAAACAAACACCAACTCGCTCCTTCACAAACATCACCATTTTCCTGCCTCAAAACCAACTTAACTCTCACTTCATGCTTTCCCAGAACATATACCTTCCTGTCCACTCACCCCCCCCAAAGTCTCTTATCTCTCTTTTTCTCCTAGACACAAACTTCTACATCCCTCCTTCATAAACATCACTACATTCCCGCTTCAAAAACTACCTAACTCCCCCCTCACCCTTTCCTGGAACAGATAGCTTCCTGTCCACTCACTCACAGAAACAGTCTCTTATTTCTTCTTCTAAAGAGACACCAATTCCTACGTCCCTCCTTCACAGACATCACTACATTCCCGCCTCAGAAAGTATAGTACCTAACTCCACACCTGTATCAGTATCTAACCTTTTCAAACTTGCTCTTCTCTCAGCCACCAACTCATACCTCGCTCCCTCACAGACATCACTCTTTCCCCGCCTATCCCTATCAGTATTTCTTTCAAACTTCTCTTCTCCCTGACACCAACTCATACGTCGCTCCTTCATAGACTCATCATTTCCCGTCCCCAGAAGTACCTCCCTCCTCACCTTTGTCAGTGTTCAACCTTTTCAAACTTGCTACCTGTGGACGATTATATTCCGGTCTATGGAAAGCCTCTCGTATGGAAGGGATAGTGAAGGTTGTAATTAACACCTTTTGTTCGATAAACTGCCTATCTAATCTATCCATATATTTATCTATCTCTCTATCTATCTAATCTATCCATCTATTTATCTGTCTATCTAATCTATCCATCTGTTTCTCTCTCTATCTATCTATCTACATCCTAAGGTAAATTAAATCGCCGAGATACCAAGATCAGATAGGAAATAAAATATCGTACTGAAGGGGTTACTGAAAGCTAAGTCGAGTATTCTCGTGAGTTAAGGAAATCTTCCTAACATCTCTTCCTAAGCGAATTATTTTGCTTATTACACCTAGCTGTCCTCTTCTGAGTTATCTAAATCATTTCGGTATCACCATTCTCTGCATAAATAACTTTCATTACGATATTAGCCCGCCGTATCCAAAAAAATAAATCGCTTAGGAAAGGGTGTTAGGGTTCCTCCTTAACCTAACTGAATACTGGCCTATATCTTAACCCCGCTAGTTCCAAAAGTCTACAGATGATTACAGAATATAAAACACACACACACACTCTCTCTCTCTCTCTCATGGAAGATAAATGAAACTATGCCTAACCTCTCCAGTTGAAAAACCACATCTAAAGGTACACAAACCAGCCCAGAGATAACAAAAATAAACAGAAAATAAGTTAGCGGTTAACCAGCACAAAAATTACTATCGGGAAAATCATACTGCCTCTCGTCTCTAAATGGGCACCAGTCAAGCACAACATGCACGTATGTTCTTGGCTTTGCAGCAGACTTTAAATTTAAAATACTTCACTGTCACACCGATTTCTTTTTCAATTTATTTTTGCTACCGTCCACATTATTTTATTTTGTCTGTGAGAAATCCACCTAGTGAAAAGAGCTGTTTCGATTTTTTCCTCCTATCACCACCACCAAATAGAAAAAAAAAATATTCTGGTTATAGTTCTTTCACCTAAACTTGGCCCAGATTTTTTAACGATTATTTCACGTAGCTCAGTAGCAGAAAAGGCAATAATACGGCTCTACACTCTGTCCACGGCACTTCTCCATGACTAGCATCGAAGTGTTAATTTAATCTTACAACTCAGCATGCAAGATTAAGAGGTGGCAGTGCTTGACCAAGACAGCGTAAATGGAGTATCGTAAATGGAGTATCGGTGACCCCTTCGCACGTCTAACAAAAAAAGATTCCTTGGACGAGCAATACTTTGTTCTGCGTAGGAAATCCCCCCGCAACTAAAGAAGTCAAATTTACGCGATTCATAAATTACACTCGTTTTAGTAATTCTGATATATATTTGGATATACTAATCAATTTTTCTCCAGTGTTTTCCTGTTTCTGGATCCATCTCATTTACAACAGTGGATGATAATGATAACGAGGATAATTATGACAATGGAAAATATGTAAAATTTCCACCGAGAAAAAAGAGAGTTCCCACAATTTCAAGCAATAAATCACACTTGCTTTCCCACAGTCTTTTTTGCCACCCTCTCTCAAACCGCCATTCTCGACCATCTTACTTTCGTGCTCACTCAAGCCCCACTTCACGCATGTGCCCAAGCTCACATTTCAGGCTCTGTGTTTGGTAGGTCAACAGTGAGAGAGAGATTAAACGCAAGAGGAGGAGGGGGTGAGAGGTGAGAGGGAGGGGTCGAGGTGGAGAAGGTGAGATGGAAGGATGGATGGAGAGGTGAGCTTGGTAGGGTAAGGGTTCAAGGTTGCAAGGAGATGAGTGGAGGTGAAAGTGAGGTGGAGAGGTGAGAGTAAATGGAGACAGGAAAGAAGGAGGGAAAGGTGAGTGAAGAAGAGGGAGGCGACAGTGAGGAGAGAAGGGAGAAGTTAGGGTGAGAGAAGATGGAGGTGACGGTGAGGGGAGAAGAAAGAGGTGAAGGTGAGGGAGAAGGTAAGGTGTGCGTGAGGGGAGGAGAGGTGAGGGTGAGTGGAGAAGGGAGAGTGTGAGTGAGGGGAGAAGGAAGAGGTGATGGTGAGGGGAGAGATGAGGGTGTGGGGAGGAGAGGTAAGGGTGAGGGGAGAGGGGAAAAGTGAGGGTGAGTGGAGATGAGATGGAACGGAAAATGTGAGATGAAGGTGGGATGGGGATGAAAGGCTGGAGGGGGATGAGTGAAGGGAGAGATGAGGTATGAGGTGGATGGCCGCGGTAGAAATTCTGGGTGAATGAGGTAGAATGGTGAAGGAAATGGGTGGACTGGAAGGAATGGTGAGGGGTAAGTGGGTGGAGAAAGAGAAGAGAAGGCTGAGGGTGGGAGATAAGGGTGGGTTAAGAGTGGAGTGAGATTCAGCGTAGGAGGTGGTGAAGTGAGAGGTGGATGAGAGGTTGGGGTGGAGAGGTTAAGGTAAGAGGGTCAGTGGAGGGACTGGGTGGAAGGTATTGGGTGGAGAGGCTGGACAAAAGTTATTAGTGAAGGCATCTGGAGGGGTGGCTGGGTGGAAGGTACTGGGTGGAAGGTACTGGGTGGAAGGTGTTGGATGGAAGGTACTGGGTGGAGGGGCTGGGTGGAAGGTATTGGGTGGAAAGTACTGGGTGGAAGGAACTGGGTGGAAGGTATTGGGTGGATGGTATTAGGCAGAAGACATTGAGTGAAGGGGCTGGGTGGAAGGGACTGAGTGGAGGAGGCTGGAGTGGAAGAAATAGGTTAGATTACAGAGAGTGAAAGATAATACTGAGGAGAATCAGGTGGAAAGACAAGACTGGAGAAAACGAGACTGATATATTAGGTGGTGGAGGAGACTAAAATGGAGAGGCGTGAGTGGAAGAGATGAAGTGGAATAAACTGGGTGGAGAAAGTGATCCAAAGGCACCAAGTGGAAGGGTGGATGCAATACACTGTGAGTAAAAGTCATGAATGTTATGTGAAAAAAGAAAAACGAATAAACACAATTGGAGATGCGTAAAAGACCTGAAAAACTTAAAATGAAACTGGTATGGGCATAACACAAGCATGTAGGGAATAATCATCACCACCACCACCAACAACAACAACAACAACATTTTCATCATCATCATCATTACCTTATTAAAAAAAAATTAAAATCCAAGGAAAACTAACATAATGCAACCTGTCAAAATATGCCACATCTCTTTTCGAACTTCATTTCGGTTATCAAAATTCTCATCTTCACCCCATGCACATTTTCCTCCACAATAACATGCTTAAACTGATTATATCACCCTTGCAACACACATGGGACACAGCCAATCATTAAAATAAAAAAGAGAAAAAGAAAAAAAGGTTCAGTATAACCCTATCACTTGCAACACTATTACTGTACATTCTTTATCAATCCATTTTGATTTCGCCCCCCCCAAAAAAAAAAAATGTACAGAGTAATCTTGAATTACTTGAATTACTTTTCTGGTAACAGAGAAGAAATGCCGTAATACGAAAATTAAAAATTCACCAATTCAGTTAAGAGTTGTGAAATGTTTGATGAACTGAAATGGAATGAGTGATGCTGAAAGTTACTACATGATAAACATGAAACCATTGTAAAAAACCAAAGTACTATTTTGAAATCAAGTTGGCTGTTTGGTACACAATATCTTGCCTTACTCATTCACAGCAGTTCAGTATTCAAATTCAAGAAACTAGACAATAGACAGTATTCTAGTATTGAATTCAGCAAAATCAAATATGTAAGTACGAGTTCAGAATCTGTTCCAGATACTCATCTTGCTTCTACATCTAAAACTCTAGTAAGCTAGTGGTCTATAGTACTAGCTGGAGTAAAAGTATAATGCTCTATGGATAGTTTTGTATCTCTACCAGGAAGCTGGAGGCATTCTGATCGTTTAAAATTTCAATGAACACAGGTTGTTCACCTACCCTATACATCACAAGGATATAATATGGGACTAACTAAAATCTATTATCCATTTTGCTTCATTATCTATTGCATAGATTTCAGTGTAGTATGGCATCAGTTTGGGTATTACTTAACAGTACCAGCATATTTTCATATTCCAATATGAAACAGTCCTTGAGACAAAGTACTGTGATAACTGGGATCTAATATGTACAATACATTTCAAACACACACCATGGCTATAACCCCCTAAAAACTGCATGAGTTCAAACTCATTACTGGGATAAAATACAGAAAAACACAAAAGTACAACAGAAACTATACAACTACAGAAAAATGTATCTAAATAGGACTTCTAACTAATGATAACTAAAGGGGTATTGGTCAAAGTCTGAATACAAAGACAGTCCAGTAAGTCTAATTGGTTGTTTATGCACTATGAAAAAGAAAGTCACACAGACACAAAGCTAGGTAGCCAAGTTTGTCCATGTCAGTCTTATCATTTATCTCCTTATGACTATAAATCGGTCTCTCATATTTTCTCCCAACCCATTATCTTATACTGCTATCTGTATCTCTTTCTTTATGAACTAAAGAACAAATGTCCACTATAGTCACAAAGTCATGTAGTAATTTTAGTTCATCAGTCATAGTAACAACCCAATTTTTTCCAACCCATCACAATTTCATCTACACTACCTTTCATTCTTACCAATTACTGTTTACATCTCTTTCTGATTTATTTCCTTGTGCTTGATACAACCACCTCCAACCAGAAAGTCCTAATTTATCTGACCCTGCACTCACCAATTAATTTGGCAAATTCTTTTTAGATATTTGGTGAAGCCAACCTTCTTTGACTTAGTTTCTGTCATATCTTCCCCCATCTCTCACTAGCAAGATTCAGCTTTTATACTTATTTCCGTAAGTATAAAAATACCTAACCTCCACTGAAACAGATGATCTTAATCTATTCAGCTATGTACTCATCAAATATAACCCTTCTCTCAAACAGGTGAACCCCTGACTCAGACACAGTACTGTCTTCATTAAATCTAGCTTACTCTTTAACAGCTGATACCTAATGCAGTACTGTATTGTACTTTCTACACTTAACAGTGGCATAAAATACCCCAACCTCTACTGCATGATCCTAAATGTTTCAACAGTGTACTCACCAAATTGGCAGTCTCTTCCTTGATGCCAGGTCTGAGTCAGTACAGGAGACGGACACCCGACACATGGACTCGATGTGGCCCATCTCATTCTTAGCAGTACAAGTATAGATCCCGCCATCGGTGTAATCAGCATGGCGGATCACAAGTGTTGCTATGCCCTCTGCATCCAGAGTGAAGGAATGCTTGCGTGTTGGACGTATACGCTGGCCATCGCGGTGCCTTTACAACACAAGGTGGCACCAGGGACGAACAGCGTAGAGGGAGAGTAAGGATGGAAGAGAGATTGATGAAATGAGGACAGGGAATGAAAGAGGGAGTACCAAGAAGGTTAACACACACACATAAATCGAACTGAAAAAGTAATGATGGAAGAGAATGACACAAATGAACAAGGGCAGGAAAAGGATATACTGGGATGGGTAACACATAAGGAAGAGGGAAAAAGAAGACTGAAAATAGATTTTAGACCCAAGAATGTAGGGAAGTAGATGAATGACCCAAGAAGAGGGAAAGGCAGATGAAATACAGACACTGAAATAAGATGATAAGAGAGCAAAGGTAAGAAGAGGTATATAAATATCAAGAAAGCAGGATAACACAAATACAGATGAAAGAAAAGGGAGAGAAAGGATGGAGGGGAGACAAATGGGTGACAGAGGTGAGAAAGTGATGAAGTATAATGTGAGAGGAAGAATGTCACAACAGTAAAGCGCAACATAATAAACTGACGTAACAAAAGAAGCAGGTGAACCTAGTAGGAAAGTAAGGCAGGAAATGATAAATGATAGGGTTTACAAAATAAACAAGGAGACAAAAAACATGAATAGGTTTCAGAAAAATTAAGATATTCACTGGAAACATAAAAACAGGAGTCTGGTGGATTGGGAAAATATAAAAAAGCTTGCCTTTGAAATATTACGAGCTGCATAACAGTAAAAAAAAAATTATAAACAGTAATCTGTAGATGTGCACTGTAATGTCAGAAGTCATGTGTCAGTCATGTTAAAGAGGGAAAAAATGAAGGAAGAAGCTTCATGAGTTTCAGGAATGTCAGAATGGGGATGTACAACATGCAGTATTCTTATGAAAAGAATATGCAGAAAAAGAAGTGTAAGCATAGGATGTACAGGGTGTTAGAATGGTCTCTGTGCAGTTGAAGATAAGATCTGGCAGTGTGGTGTGTATGTATTGTTTAAACAGTGCAATGTAGCAGCGTGTGATGTGTGGCAATGTGTGGTGTGTGAGATGAAATGTTTGTAAAGTGTGACAGTGTGTGGAATGGTGGTATGAATGTTTGTAAAGTGTGACAGTACATGGAATGGTAGTGTGTAGCATATGTAAGGTATGGCAATGTATAGTGTGTGTCAGGTGTGGCAGTGAGTAATGTATACAACTGTGTGAAGTGTAGTTGAGTGGTGTGTGTGTGTGTGTGTGTGTGTATTTACCTATTTGTATTTACCTATTTGTAGTATACAGGAATTGAGCTAAGCTCGTGTTGTCCCGTCTCCATATCTACATTCATCTAATCTAGTTTTAAATACATGAATGTTTTTCGCCTGCACCACCTCTTCGTCTAAGTCATTCCAAATACTTATGCTTCTATTCGGGAAACTGAACTTTTTGAGATCATTAAGACATCTACTTTTCCTCAACTTGAAGCCATGACCTCTTGTTCTTCCATCATCCAACACAAAAAGATCCTCTCTATCCACCCTTTCCAATTCTCTTACATTTCTAAATATCGTGATCAAGTCACCTCTTTCCCTTCTCTCGTGCAATGTTGGTAACTTCAGTTTTTCCAATCTCTCCTCGTAGGTGAGTTCCCTTAAACACGGTATCATCTTCGTTGCCATCCGTTGGACCCTTTCTAGTTTATCAATATGCTTCTTCAAATGAGGTGACCATACCACCGTCGCATACTCTAGTCTTGGTCTTATCATGGTCACTATCAACTCCCTCAACATATCTTCATCCATATAATTAAAAGCCACTCTCATGTTGGTCAGTAATCCATAAGTTCCCCCAATAATTTTATTTATATGCTTTTCTGGTGACAAGTCATCCCGAATAATCACTCCCAAATCTTTCTCATCCTTTCTTTTACTAATCATCTCATTGCCCATTTTATATGTCCAGTGTGGTCTTCTTTCACTTATACCCATTTCTAATACATGACACTTCTTGGCATTAAAGTCCATTTTCCAAGTCTGGCTCCAGCCGTGTATTTTGTCCAAGTCCTCTTGCAGTTCTTTACAACTATCAATACATTTAATATGTTTCATAATTTTAGCATCATCTGCAAACATACTCATGTAACTATTCAAACCCTCTGGCAAATCATTTACATATATCAGAAACATTACTGGGGCCAAGACAGAGCCCTGGGGTACTCCACTAGTCACATTTCTCCATTGTGATACCTTGTCTCTTATTACTGTTCTCATCTGCCTTCCTATCAAATAATCTCCCATCCACTTTAATAGTTTCCCATGCACCCCTCCAAATGTCCTCAACTTCCACAGTAGTCTCTTATAGGGTACCCTGTCAAATGCTTTCTTAAGATCCAGATAGACACAGTCTGCCCATCCCTCTCTCTCCTGTATGACATCTGTTACCCTACTGTAGAAACTTAGTAGGTTAGTAATACATGATCTTCCTTCCCTAAAACCAAACTGTCTTGGTGTTATCACTTCATTTTCTTCTAAATACTTTATCCATCTTTTTCTAATAACTTTCTCACAGATTTTACAAACAATACTAGTAAGTGACACAGGTCTATAATTAAGTGGATCCTCCCTATCTCCTCCCTTAAAGATTGGCACAATACTTGCTCTTTTCCAATCTTTAGGTACCTGTCCCTTTTCAAGCGAGGTTTTGATAATGACATAAACTGGCCACACTAACTGGTCGGCACATTCCTTCAGGATCCATCCAGCCACACCATCTGGTCCCATTGCTTTTCTCACATCCAAATCCTTCATCAGCTGTAGCACCTCATCCATGTCAACTGTAATTTCGGTCATTCTCGTCAGCCTGGGTTCCATTTCAGGCTCCCTAAATTCGTCTTCCAATACATAAACCGACTGTAGCTTGTTGTTCATTATTTCACACAAGTCTTCCTCTCTTTCGTATGTTTCATCTCCATCCCTCAGTCGTATTATACTGTCCTTAACTTTCATTTTGCCATTTACAAACCTATAAAATAGCTTTGGCTCTTTTTTACAGTTAGATACAATATCTTTTTCGTATTTCCTTTCCTCTTCTCTCCGTATCCTTACATATTCATTTCTAACCTGCTTGTACTCCTCCCAGGCCCTTTCACTATACCTTCTTCTCACTTTCTTCCATGCTTTTTTTCTTGCCTCTTGTGCCATCCTACATCT
>JAGKTI010040694.1:0-10362 GCA_018397915.1 Birgus latro
TCACGAACAATAAAACTGCCTATTCGAGGAGCCAAGTAATGTTTATAAATCGTAGTTCTCAGTACAATAACGTATTTACTTTTTTCTTATATAACTGATAATCAATACATAAACATTTTTTTTAAATTGAATTCCCTTTCCGATAGATTTTCGCTTCGTAAATACAGATAATGATGTCACAGGAACCGTCATACTGGCATATACAGTATTCCATTTTTTTTAAGCTGATGATGAAGATCAAGATGCCGCTCTAAAGCCCTTGTTATTCATATCGAAAAATATATCAGTTTTATCTCTAAATTTCCCGTTGCTTTCAGGTCTCTAATCAAACGAAATACTTTGGGCTTAAACCCATGAAATGCCAACTTTCTTTACCCTTGAATCGATTTCATCCGAGGTATTACCTCATTTTGCCTAGTTACTGATTTTTTTCCCGAGACGGAATTTCATCACCCCCAGAAATGTTTTCTAAATTTAGATAGAATGGAGAGTGTTTTCCGGCTAGTTTAGAGTACATTTTAAAAGTTGCATATTTTGTGTTTTGGCTCTCAATTCTGCTTTTTTAAAACTCAGTTTTGAATTACTCATCAGTGGATGTTTTGACCTTAGCTCTTGGCCACATTTTTTTATTTGAAGTAACCACAACAAACGAAAAAAATCACTAATGACTCTATTGCTTACGTAAAAATCCAAACAATATTTAGACGACATTAATAACGTTCAGTGTTCCTTCAACCTTCATTTTCTGTAGCTGTAATGCACTACTGTATATGTCTACGACAGGGGTTCTCAACCTGGGGTACGTGAGAGGAATTCTGGGAGTACGTGACAGGTTTCTCAAAATACTTCGCTTTTGAATAACTGCAAACCTGTTTGTAGAAAGTGGCCTACGTGTGCTAGGCTATCAACACTACCTCATAGTGACATACTCACATTATAACACAATTTAAACTTAATAAACTAAGCCAATAAACCATGCATTTCTTTTTACCCTTCCTGATACTGCATTCTGGGTAAAGGGTACGTGACCAATATTGAAAGACTTCAAGGGGTACATAAGATTAAAAATGAAAGAACCCCTGGTCAACGAGATGGGGAGCTAAGTTATAACTGGTAATTAATTATATATCTCGGATTTGCGATGGTAATTATTCCTTTTTGTATAAATAGGTGAAAATCGGAAGCTCACAAGTATTCTGTCTCACGAGGTATCAAAGTTTTGAGAGATTTGACCTACGAAAATGTGGATTATGGTGTAACAGAAACCTTCATTATGTGATTTTATTCTTTTATTTTCTTTTTTTTAATGTCACTCGGCTTGACCTAATTTTAAAGTGCTTCAGCTGCAGATTAAAAAAAAATATTCGAAGTTTTCATCTTGTATCAGGGACCCTCACATAAATTCAAGCTTTTTGTTCTGTAACATCTAAGGTGCCAGCGATCTTTCCGTGTCAGGCTACTTCTTGCTATGTTTCCTAAGCGTGACATTTTCACCCTCAGAAGTTCCTTTCAGTTCTGGAGATAATAAGGGGTGTTTTCCAATCAATTTCGAGTATAATATTGGAAGTTGCATATTTAGCGTTTTCGCCGAGAAATACGCTTATATAGCCATCATTAGATTAAAGGGAATTGAACGATCACCAAAACGGATGCTACCAGCCGTTACTAGTTCACTATTTGCACAATGTTTTGTCCTTGAAGTCACGGCCAAGGGGAATGAAAAAAAAAATCTACAAATCGGAATAATCCATTTAATCTGAAAATGACAGGCACAACATTTAATGTCAACGCTCAAGCAACCTGATTTTACTAGAAAAATCATGAACAATAAATCTGCCTATACGAGGAGCCAAGTAATGTTTATAACTCGTAGTTCTCAGTACAACCATATGTTTACTTTTTTGTTATATAACTGATGATAAATATATAAACATTTTTTTTTTAATTGATTGAGTGCCTTTATGAGAGATTTTCGCTTCGAAAATGATGTCACAGGAACCGTCATACTGGGATATATTCCATATTTTTTTAAGTTGAAGATGAAGCTCAAGATGCCGCTCTAAAGCACTTGTTATTCATATAGAAAAATATATCTGTTTAATCTCTAAATTTCCCGTTGTTTTCAGGTCTCTAATCAAACGCAATACTTTGTGCATAAACCTATGAAATGCCAACCTTCTTTACCCTTGCATCGATTTCATCCGAGGTATTACCTCATTTTGACTAGTTACTAATTTTTCTCCCGAGACGGAATTTCATCACCCCCAGAAATGTTTTCTGAATTTAGATAGATTACAGAGTTTTTTCCAGCTAGTTTAGAATACATTTTAAAAGTTGCATATTTAGTGTTTTGGCTATCAATTTTGCGTTTTTTAAACTCAGTTTTGAATTACTCATCAGCGGATGTTTTGACCTTAGCTCATGGCCACATTTTTTTATTTGATGTTATCACAACAAACGAAAAAAAATCACTAATGACCCTATTGCTAACGTAAAAAATCCAAACAATATTTAAATGACATTAATACCGTTCAATCAGTGTTCCTTCAACCTTCATTTTTTTGCAGCTGTCATGCACTACTATATAAGTCTACGAGGTGGGGAGCAAATATATAAGTGGTAATTAATTATATATCTCGGTATTCCGATGGTAATTATACCTTCTTGTATGAACAAGTGAAAATCACAAGCTCACCAGTATTCTGTCTCACGAGGTATCACAGTTTTGAGAGATTTAGCCTAAGAAAATATGGATTATGGTGTAACACAAACCTTAATAGTGTGATCTTTTTTTCTTTTTTTTTTACCGTCACGCGGATTAACCTGATTTTAAAGTGGTTCAGCTACAGATTAAAAAAAAAAATCGAAGTTTTCATCTTGTATCTTGGATCCTCACAAAAATTCAAGCTGTTTGTTCTTTAACACTTAAGGTGCCAGCTCTCTTTCCATGTCAGTCTACTTCTTGCTACGTTTCCTAAACGTGACTTTTTCACCCTCAGAATTATCCTCTCAATTCTGAAGATAATATGGGGTGTTTCCCAATCAATTCCGAGTATAATATTGAAAATTCCATATTTAGCGTTTTCTCCGAGAAATACGCTCATTTAGCCATCATTAGATTAAAGAGTACTGAATGACGCCAAAAACGGATATTATCAGCCATAACTAGTTCACAATTTTCACTACTTTATGTCCTTGAAGTCACGGCTAAGGTGAATTAAAAAAATAATAATAGACAAAACGGGAGTAAATAATGCAGTTAATCTCAATACGACAGGCACAATAGTTCGCATCGACGGTCAAGCTATCTGAATATTCTAGACCAATGACGAACAATAAAACTGAATACACCATGAGCCAAGTAATGTTTATGAATCGAAGATCTTAGTACGACAATGTATTTACTTTATTCAAATAATGTATAATAGATAATACAATTCAAAAAAAATAATTGATTTATTGCCTTCCGGACTGGTTTTACCTTGAAAAATGTAGATAATGATATCACAGGAATCGTCATACTATGAACAATTGTATATTTTTTAAGTTAATCAAGAAGCTCAAGATCCCGCTTTAAAGACCTAGTTATTCATATAGAAATAATATCAGTTTTATCTCTAATTTTCCCGATGTTTTCACGATTAATAAAACAAAACACTTTGGGCTTCAGCCCATGAAATCCCAGCCTTCTTTACCCTTAAATCGATTTCATCCGACGTATTACCTCATTTTGCCTTGATACTGTTTTTTCCCCGAGACGGAATTTCATCACCCCCAGAAATGTTTTCTAAATATTAGTTTGCAGAGTGTTTCCCAGCTAATTTAGAGTACATCTGTAAAACTTGCATATTTAGTGTTTTGGCTCTCAATTTTGCGTTTGTTTTCTTTTAAGTAACAGTTTTGAATTACTCATCAGCGTATGTTTTAACCTTAGCTCTTGACCACTTTTATTATTTGAAGTTACCCCTACAATCGATAAAAATTACTAATGACCCTATTCCTAACGTAAAAATCCAAATAATATTCAGACGACATTAATACCGTTCAGTCAGTCTTCCTTCAATCTTCATTTTATGTATCTGTCATGCACTACTGTTTATTTTTTAGAGATGGATACCAAAGTTATAAATGGTCATTAATTATATATCTCGGTATTGCGAAGGTAGTTATACCTTATTGTATAAATATTTAGGTGAAAATCAAAAGCTCACCAGTATTCCGTCTCACGAGGTATGACAGTCTTAAGAGATTTTACCTAAGAAAATGTGAATTACGGGGTAAAACAAACCTTCATTATGTGATTTTTTTTTTTTTTTACTGTCACTCGGATTGACCTAATTTTAATGTGCTTCAGCTGCAGATTTAAAAAAAAATTATTCAAAGTTTTCTTGTATGGGGCATCTTCACAAAAATTCAAGCTTTTTGTTCTGTACAATCTGTGCCAGCGATCTTTCCGTGTCAGGCTACTTCTTGCTATGATTTCTAAACGTGACATTTTCACTCTCAGCAATTCCTCTCAGTTCTGGAGATAATAAGCGGTGTTTCCCAATCATTTTCGAGTATAATATTGGAAGTTGCATGTTTTGCGTTTTCGCCGAGAAATACGCTTATATAGCCATCATTAGATTAAAGGGAATTGAACGATTACCAAAACGTATGCTACCAGCCGTTACTAGTTCACAATTTGCAAAATTGTTTCTCCTTGAAGTCACAGCTAAGGTTAACAAAAAAAAAAAAAAAAATCTACAAATCAGAATAATCGAGTTAATTTCAAACCGATAGGCACAACATTTCATGTCAACGTTCAAGCAACCTGATTTTTCTAGACAAACCAGGAACAATAAAACTGCCTATACGAGGAGCCAAGTAATATTTATAAATCATAGTTCTCAGTACAACAATGTATTTACTTTTTTCTTATATAACTGATAATCAATACATAAAACATTTTTTTTTTTTTATTGACTCATTGTCTTTCCGAGAGATTTTCCCGTCGTAAATACTGATAATGATATATCTAGGATATATTCCATATTTTTTAAGCTGAAGAAGCTCAAGATGCCGCTCTAAAGCCCTTGTTATTCATATAGAAAAATATATCAGTTTTATCTCTAAATTTCCCGTTGTTTTCAGGCCTCTAATCAAACGAAATACTTTGGGATTAAACCCACGAAATGCCAAAAAATTTTACCCTTGAATCGATTTCATCCGACATATTACCTCAATTTGCCTAGTGACTGATTTTTTTCCCGTGATAAAATTTCATCACCCCCAGCAATGTTTTCTAAATTTTAGATTGATTGAAGAGTGTTTTCCAGCTAGTTTAGAGTACATTTTAAAAGTTGCATATTTAGTGTTTAGGCTCTCAATTTTGAGTTTTTCAAACTCAGTTTTGAATTACTCATCAGAGGATGTTTTGACCTTAGCTTTTGGCCACATTTTTTTATTTGAAGTTACCACAACAAACGAAAAAAAAATCAATTATAACCAAAATGCTAACGTAAAAATCCAAACAATATTTAGAGGACATTAATACCGTTCAATCAGTGTCCCTTCAACCTTCATTTTTTGTAGCTGTCATGCAGTACTGCATATGTCTACGAGATGGGGAACAAAGTTATAACTGGTAATTAATTATATATCTCGGTATTGCAATGGTAATCATACCTTCTTGTATAAAGAGTTAGGTGAAAATCAAAAGCTCACCAGTATTCTCTCTCAAGAGATATCAGAGTTTTGAGAAATTTTACCTAAGTAAATGTGGATTATGGTGTAACACAAACATTCATTGGGTGATTTTTTTTTTTTTTCCGTCACGCGGCTTGATCTAATTTTAAAATGCTTCAGCTACAGATTTTTTAAAAAAAAATCGAATTTTTTATCTTGTATCGGGGATCCTCATAAAAATTCAGGCTTTTTGTTCTATAACACCTAATGTGCCAGCTCTCTTTCCACGTCAGTCTACTTCTTGCTAATTTCCTAAAAGTGACTCTTTCACCCTCAGAATTGTCATCTCAGTTCTGGAGATAATATGGCGTGTTTCCCAATCAATTCCGAGTATAATATTGAAAGTTGCATATTTAGCGTTTTCTCCAAGAAATACGCTTATATAGCCATCATTAGATTAAACAGTATTGAACGACGCCAAAAACGGATGTTATCAGCCGTAACGAGTTCACAATTTTAGCTACTTTTTGTCATTGAAGTTAGGCTAAGGTGAATTTTAAAAAAAAAAATCGACAAAACGGACGTAAATAATACAGTTAACCTCAATAAGACAGGCACAATAGTTCATGTCGACGGTCATGCAATCTGAATTTTCTACACCAATCACGAACAATAAAACTACCTATACGATGAGCCAAGTAATGTTTATAAATCGAAGATCTTAGTACGACAATGAATTTACTTTTTTCACGCAACATATATCTGATAATCATACAATAACATTTTTTTTTTATTAATTTATTGCCTTCCGGAGTGGTTTTACCTTGGAAAATGTAGACAATTATATCATAGGAATCGTCATTCAATGAACAATTTTATATTTTTTTAAGGTCATCAAGAAGCTCAAGATCCCGCATTAAAGACCTAGATATTCATATAGAAATAATATCAGTTCTATCACTAAATTTCCCGTTGTTTTCACGACTATAATAAAACGAAACACTATGGGCTTAAACCCATGAAATGCCAGCCTTCTTTACCCTTGAATCGATTTCATCCGACGTATTACCTCATTATGCTTTGATACTGTTTTTCATTCCGAGACGGAATTTTATCACCCCTAAAAATATTTTCTAAATTTTAGATTGTAGAGTGTTTCCCACCTAATTTAGAGTACATTTGTAAAAGTTGCATATTTAGAGTTTAGGCTCTTACTTTTGCGTTTTTTTTTTTTAAGTAACAGTTTTGAATTACTCATCAGCGGATGTTTTGACCTTAGCTCTTGACCACTTTTATTATTTGAAGTTGCCCCTACAATCGATAAAAATTACTAATGACCCTATTCCTAACATAAAAATCCAAATAATATTTAGACGACATTAATACCGTTCAGTCAGTGTTCCTTCAATCCTCATTTTTTGTAGCTGTCAATCACTACTGTATATGTCTACGAGATGGAGAACAAAGTTATAACTGGAAATTAATTATATATCTCGGTATTGCGATGGTAGTTACACCTTCTATAAATACTTAGGTGAAAATCAAAAGCTCACAAGTATTCTGTCTCACGAGGTATCAGAGTTTTGAGAGATTTTACCTAAGAAAATGTGGATTATTGTGTAACACAAACCTACAAAGTGTGATTTTTTTTTTTTATCGTCACGCGGCTTGACCTAATTTTAAAGAGCTTCAGCTACAGATTAAAAGAAAAAAAAAACGAAGTTTTCATCTTGTTTGGGGGATCCTCACAAAAAATTCAAGCTTTTTATTTTTTAATATCTAAGGTGCAAGCTCACTTTCCATGTCATTCTACTTCTTGCTACGTTTCCTGAACGTGACTTTTTCACCCACAGAATTGTCCACTCAGTTCTGGAGATAGTATAGGGTGTTTCCCAATCAATTCTGAGTATAATATTAAAAGTTGTATATTTAGCGTTTTCTCCGAGAAATACGCTTATATAGCCATCATTAGATTAAAGTGTACTGAACGACGCCAAAAACGGATGCTGTCAGCCATAACTAGTTCACAATTTTCACTACTTTTCCTGCTTAAGTCACGGCTAAGGTGAATTAAAAAAAAAAAAATCGACAAAACGGAAGTAAATAATGTAGTTAATCGCAATACGACAGGCACAATAGTTCATGTCGACGGTCATGCAATCTGAATGTTCTAGACCAATCACGAACAATAAAACTGCCTATACGATAAGCCAAGTAATGTTTATGAATCGAAGATCTTAGTACGACAATGTATTTACTTTTTCACATAGTATATATAAGATAATATATAGAGTAACAATTTTTTTTTATTCATTTATTACCTTCTGGAGTGGTTTTACCTTGGAAAATGTAGATAATGATATCACAGGAATAGTCATCCTATGAACAATTGTACATTTTTTAAGCTGATGAAGTAGCTCAAGATCCAGCTTTAAAGACCTAGTTATTCACATAGAAATTATATCAGTTTTATCTCTCATTTTCCCGTTGTTTTCACGACTGTAATAAAACGAAACACTTTGGGGTTAAACCTATGAAATGCCAGCCTTCATTACCCTTGAATCGATTTCATACGACGTATTACCTCATTTTGCCTTGAAACCGTTTTTTTTTTTTTTTCCAAGACGGAATTTCATCACCCCCAGAAATGTTTTCTAAATTTTAGATTGCATTGTGTTTCCCAGCTAATTTAGAGTACATTTGTAAAAGTTGTATATTTAAGGTTTTGGCTCTCAATTTTGCGTTTTTTTTTTTTTTTTAAGAAACAGTTTTGAATTACTCATTAGCGGATGTTTTGACCTTAGCTCTTGACCACTTTTATTATTTGAAGTTACCCAAAAAATCGATAAAAATTACTAATGACCCTATTCCCAACTTAAAAATCCAAATAATATTTAGACCATATTAATACCGTTCAGTGTTCCTTCAATCTTCATTTTTTGTAGCTGTCATGTACAACTGTATATTTATACGAGATGGAGAACAAAGTTATAACTGGTAATTAATTATATATCTCGGTATTGCGATGGTAATTATACCTTCATGTATAAATATTTAGGTGGAAATCAAAAGCTCACCAGTATTCCGTCTCGCGGGGTATCACAGTTTTAAGAGATTTTACCTAAGAAAATGTGGATTATGGTGTAACACAAACCTTCATTATGTGAATTTCTTTTTTTTTTTTTTTTTGACAGTCACTGGGGTTTTCCTAATTTTAGTGTTTCAGCTGCAGATTTAAAAAACTATATTCGAAGTTTTCATCTTGTATAGGGAATCCTCACAAAAATTCAAGCTTTTTCTTCTCTTAGGTGCCAGACCTCTTTCCGTATCAGGATACTTCTTGCTATGTTTCCTAAACGTGACATTTTCACCCTCAGAAGTTTCTCTCAGTTCTGGAGATAATAAGGGGTGTTTCCCAATCATTTTCGAATATAAAATTGGAAGTTGCATATTTAGCGTTTTCGCAGAGAAATACGCTTATATAGCCATCATTAGATTAAAGGGTATTGAAGGATCACCAAAACTTATGCTACCAGCCGTTACTAGTTCACAATTTGCACATTTTTTTGTCCTTGAAGTCACGGCGAATGTGAATAAAAAAATAAAATAAAAAATAAAAAGAATCTACAAATCGGAATATTCGAGTTAATCTCAAAACGACAGGCACAACATTTCATGTTAACGCGTAAGCAACCTGATTTTTCTAGCCCAATCATGAACAATAAAACTGCCTATACAAGGAGCCATGTAATTTTTATAAATCGTACTTCGCAGTACAACAATGTATTTACCTTATTCTTATATAACTGATAATCAATACATAAACATTTCATTTCTAAATTGATTCATTGCCATTCCGAGAGATTTTCCCTTCGTAAATACAGATAATGATATATCTGGGATATTCCATATTTTTGAAGTTAATGAAGAAGCTCAAGATACCGCTCTAAAGCCCTTGTTATTCATATAGAGAAATAAATCAGTTTTATCTCTAAATTTTCCGTTGTTTTCAGGTCTCTAATCAAACGAAATACTTTGGGATTAAACCCATGAAATGCCAACCTTCTTTACCCTTGAATCGATTTCATCCGAGGAATTACCTCACTTTGCATAGTTACTGATTTTTTCCCCGAGACGGAATTTCATCACCCCCAGAAATGTTTTCTAAATTTAGATAGATTTCAGAGTTTTTTCCAGCTAGTTTAGAGAACATTTTAAAAGATGCATATTTAGTGTTCTGGCTCTCAATTTTGAGTTTTTTTTAAACTCAGTTTTCAATTACTCATCAGAGGATGTTTTGACCTTAGCTCTTGGCCACATTTTTTAATTTGAAGTTACCACAACAAACGAGAACAATCACTAATGACCCTATTATTAACGTAAAATTCCAAACAATATTCAGACGACATTAATACCGTTCAACCAGTGTTCCATCAACCTTCATTTTTTGTAGCTGTCATACACTACTGTATATTTTTACGAGATGGGAAGCAAAGTTATAACTAGTAAGAAATTATATTTCTCGGTATTGCGATGGTAATTATACCTTCTTGTATAAATGGGTGAAAATCGAAAGCTCACCAGTATTCTGTTTCACGAGGTATCAGAGTTTTGTGAGATTGTACTTAAGAAAATATGCATTATGGTGTAACACAAACCTTCATAGTGTGTGTGTGTGTGTGTGTGTGTGTGTGT
>JAGKTI010040697.1:0-10362 GCA_018397915.1 Birgus latro
TTATTCATTTAGTAAAAACTACATGTCTCCTGTGTTGTCCTCAGTCACTTCAGTCTGTGTTTCCGTCACACCAGGTGCCTCTGCTTGTGCAGTCTGATATTCAATAGGTCTATCCATACACAACGGGTAGTCTGGGACACTAGAATGTGACCGCAAACTGTATCTGCAATGTGGTGGAGTGTGAGGTGTGGTGTGGTGTGGAGGTGAGGGAAGCTGGCCTTGACACTCGGCGGTGGGTTGCCGCAAACCCACACTCGCCGAGTTACCAGTTACACCATTACCTGTAGCCTGACTTACTTGTGGAGGAGGCAAACTAAAGTCAATTACAGGCCCTGGGATACATTCTTCCTCATTTATTTCCTCACCTGCATTTTCCCCTTCATTCCTAGTCTCTCCACCTTCATGAATAGGATAAGCCATTCTTGCATTACGATTTTGCTTCCTCATAATACACTCCTCCTTGACCACTTTCACGCTGTCAGATTGTAAAGTGGTTACCTTCCCCCCTTGTATAGGACGAACCTTGATAACATCATTTACCCGATCAATTACACGATAGGGTCCTGAAAACAAAGGCTGCAATTTCCTTGCCACCCCCCTGGCAGGAACAGTTTTCACATAAACACGGTCCCCTACCATAAGTGGTTTCATTATACATCGCTTCGCCCTTCTGTTCTCGTTCTCTGTGCTCGCACGATTGAGAAAGTCCTGGCATCTTTCGAAAACTTTTGTTGCCATGGCTTGCCATGGCGGCAAATAAATTAGGTATATCCTCAAGGTTGTACTTCAAAGATGGATCTTGCAGTACATAATAAAGCATCTGTGGGTCCCTGAGAAACAGCAAGAAGTAAGGAGAATCACGGATAGTCCGATTATATCCAGAGTAATAAGCCATCATAGGAACTGGTACCATTCTATGCCAGTGATTAGCGTTCTGGTCCACCATGGTTCGTATTATTTGAATGATGGTGCCATTTGCCCTCTTCACCAATCCATTAGAGGATGGGTGATAAGGAGTAATGTTCACATGTTTCATATGCAAGAAACGTGCCAATTCCTGAAACACCTTGTTAACAAATTCAGTTCCCTGACCAGTGACTAATTGTTGTGGAGTTCCGTAAACACAAATGACTCGCTCCACAAACACCCTAACCACCTCTTCGGCAGACTTAGACTTTAATGGTTCCGCGATGAGAAATCGAGTCATCGCAGCAATGAAAGTTAAGACATAATAATGCCCTTCCTCTGATCTATTTAGTGGCCCAATCAAATCCATATGACACCTGACCCATGAGGCAGTGACATCGGGGAAACAGAGAAGCGGGCTTGGGGCATCCCCCGAACGCTTCGTATGTATACACTGGGTACACTGTTTGCAAAATTTCACGACATCTCTCTCCATCTGAGGCCAGTATGCAAACCGTCTCGCGCGAGTTAAAGTAATCTTGGTTCCACCATGACCAGATAACGGTAAGCAATGAGCAAGTCTAAGTGCAGAGTGAAAGCTATCTTCTGGGACTACAATTTGGAATACTTCCCCTATGCCAAATGACCGACTCTCCTTCTTATAAAGCAAACCGTCTGGCAACAAATGAAAGCAGTCTAACTTTGCTGGCAATTTTGGTACCTCCGTTGTCTCATTCCGCAAATAACTCTTTAATCTACCCCAAACTGGGTGTGTATCTTGTTGTCGCCTTATCTCAGTGACATCACAATCTATTGTGTCTATTTCCACAGCGCCTGAACTCACAAGTAGTGCAACTTCATCTTCATCACTAGACTGAGTCGTTCTCAAACGGGATAGAGCATCCGCTACGATATTCTGCTGCCCTGGTAAATATTCAACCTTGATGTCATATTCGGCTACCTGGATTTGCCATCTTGCAATCCTCCCTGAAGCCGCATTTACATTAAACAACCAAGTAAGAGGTCGATGATCGGTCTGAATCAATATCTCATAACCCAAAATGAGTGATCTGTTCACCTTCAACCCGTACACAATGCTCAGCGCTTCCTGCTCTATCGTAGCATAGTTCAACTCTGCCTTGTTTAGAGCACAGCTGAAAAAAGTTAATGGCTGAAGAAACCCTTGATTATCTTTCTGTTGCAAAACTCCGCCAATCGCCGTACCGCTGGCGTCCATAGTTAACACAAAAGGTCTATCAAAACGAGGAAAAGCTAGCAATACATCTTCCGCTAACTTCCGTTTAAGCTCACAAAATGCGCAGTGTGCCTCCACATTCCACTCCATGCGCTGCTGTGTGTTCTTCACGTTCCTTTTTCCACGAGTAAGTTTCGTGAGTGGTGTCGCTATGGGAGAAATTTTCCACAAACCGGCGATAATAATTCACTAACCCAAATAAACTCTGGAGTTCTTTCAAAGTACTAGGAACCGCAATATCTTGGATTGCACGGATTTTCTCTGGCTGAGGGCGTAATCCCTCAGTGGTGATGACATGGCCTAAAAAGAATACTTCCTGTTTAAAGAAACTACACTTTGGCAATTTAATAGTTAGCTTTGCCCCTTCGAGACGTCCCAAGACCTCATCTAGGTTATGTACATGAGCATCAAACGTCTTCCCATAAATGATAATGTCATCCAAAAAAGTATGGGTTATCTTTCCCGTGAGACCAATCATGACTTCATTAATTATACGCTGGAAAGAAGCCGGCGCATCTTTTAATCCAAAAGGAAGGTTACAATATTCCCAGTGCCCTTCAGGTGAGGAAAAAGCCGTGAGAGGCTTAGACTCTTCATCCAAAGATATCTGGTGGTAACCCTGCTTCAAGTCTAAATTACTGAAGTACTTATTCTCATCTAACTGTAAAAGAATATGATCAATATTGGACAAAGGGTAAGGATCTGTAACTATTTGCTTATTTAAATGTCTAAAATCTAAGCAGATCCGCAAACCACCATCCATCTTAACTACTGGAACTAGTGGTGAAGAATAAGGTAAACGAGAAGGCCTGATAATCCCCTGTCTACGTAAATCCTCAAGTTGCTTACGTACTTGATCATGCCACTTTGTCGGTATACGGTATGGCCTACGGTTCACTACCGGTCCATCTGCACATATGTGATGATAGAAGTAGGGCGAAGTAGTAAGTGGGTCTTCTGGCAATGCAAAAACATTTGGGTGTTTCCTTATTAGCCTTTTTAATGCTTCATTTTCCCGGCTAGAAGGAATTGTTATCTGATCTACCTCCGTGTACAGTTTCCGGAGTCTATCCCCACTCATTACACTAGTGATCTGATCTCCCTCTGGACTCACTTCCTCTCCCCACCTGACATCTTCATAAGGGGATACAGTACCTACCTTAAATTCCCCATCTATAAATATCCGGTCAGGGGTTAAATTCGCATACGTGACCGTAAAACATGTTCCTTCCCCTGTTGTCCCATTATCCACTGGACTTACAATGCCAGGCCACAACACTGCTGCAATCGAACTACCAGTGTTTGGCATAAACATTCCTACCTCCCACCCACTTAACGCTGTCATTAACATTATTGCTCCGTATGTGTAAGGTTCCAGAATGTCTGTCTCATTCGTGACACACTGACTTGTCACAAAATCTCCCTCTGGACTCACTTCCTCTCCCCACCTGACTTCTTCATAAGGGGATACAGTACCTACCTTTAATTCCCCATCTATAAATATCCGGTCAGGGGTTAAATTCGCATACGTGACGGTAAAACATGTTCCTTCCCCTGTTGCCCCATTATCCACTGGACTTACAATGCCAGGCCACAACACTGCTGCAATCGAACTACCAGTGTTTGGCATAAACATTCCTACCTCCCACCCACTTAACGCTGTCTTTAACATTATTGCTCCGTATGTGTAAGGTTCCAGAATGTCTGTCTCATTCGTGACACACTGACTTGTCACAAAATCCTCTTCCTCCTTTTCCTCTGATGAAGGAACTGTTTCGGTTATCACAAAGGAAGGATTGAACTCTACACGAGAAACACTTCCTCCCTCGGTCACCAAATCAAGTTCCTCTCCCTCGACTTTTATACATAGCGGGTTGGCAGTGATACTTAGGCTATGGGCGAATATGAAATCAACTCCCAAAATTATGGAAATGGGTGAGGGTATATCCCTCACTACCACAAATTCCTGATCATATTTTCTATCACCTAATTCTACCTGGAAATTCACCAATCCCAATATGTCCATTGCATCACTGCTAGCGGACACCAAACCACCGCTTCGATAAGGTCGGAGATTGGTATCAGGCCTTGACACAATTTCATAGGTCTGTTGGCTAATCAAAGATTTACAAGCTCCTGTATCCAGAAGTATCTCACAATGTAAATTCCCACACATACCTTTTACCACCGCCAACTTCGCTACTTCATCACTCGTAGTGACAGTTACTAAGTTCCCCAACCCGATTCGTCCGGCTTTTTTTTTTCTTCATTGGGTGACTTAGTCTTTTTCCAATTACAGTGATCTGTACTATGTGTAGTACTCTGACATTCCCTACATATAGCTACTGGCTGTCCAGGATTATCTACATGGACTGCACAGTGCTCAGCTCGATGTCCCGTCATGGAGCAACAAAAACATTTGATCCTTTTCCTCTGCTCCTGTGACAAATTATCATACTTTCCCCGTTGGAGTGGCCTGTCCCCACGACACCGTTTGGTGAAGTGCCCTGGCTTCCCACACCTACGGCAATCATTATTGTCATGGGAATTTGCACCGTGTGAACCTTGATGCGTTTCTGTGCCGCCACTCGCACTCGTACGATTCCTCGCCCCAGTGTTCGGCTGAACCTATGGCCTGGCGACGCACTCACACTGCCTGCACTCGGGTTCACACTAGCAATCATTCCCTGTCTCTTTTCTTTCAATACATTGTCTTCTGACAGAGGCGAATTTGTCTTCTCTGCCCACTTGACTCCTTCCTTCTCTATCTCTACTGGGTTACTGCACCTGCTCTGGGGAATATGTGCAACATATTGTTTAGGAAACATGTCCAAAAATATATTAACAATGATAAGATCCACTGATTCCCAGAAAATTGCACGTATTCTAACAATCCTATCCCCCAGACTCTGTAACCTGTAGAAGTAGTGAAGTGGGGTTTCCCGGGGGGCCCGTTTTGCCGTAAGTAACTCTCTGTGTAACGTCTCTAAACTTTCTTCGGTGTAATTCTGTTGCCGCACACCATTTTTGAACCTATCCCAGTCCCCACCAGATTCCCAGATTAAAATCTCCATAATATCTTGTGCAAGACCGAGTGAAAATGTCCTAGCCACCTCCATTCTCCCTTTCGTAGTCCACTTCGTATCATCATTGGTCCTCATCTCTATGTCATTTAACCAGATCATAACATCTGGCTCAAATAGTTTTCCTGGATATTCCGTTGAGGAGCGAAATTTTGAACTACAAAAATATTTCATAGCCCCCAATTGTTGTATGGGACTCTTACTATTATCTGAGATGGCCTGTGACAACTGCTGCGATAACTGTGCAATATCTCCTCCAGTACTTCCCATAGTGGTTCCCACACCACTACCCAAAGGGTTAGGATCAGTAGGTGTTGTGCTCATTGTGTCAGAGTCTTCTGTGTCCGAATCGTCAGAAACAGAGTCAAAATCGACAGAAACAGAGTCAAAATCAGCAGAAACAGAGTCAGAATCGTCTGAATCAACTAATTCCTCAACTGGGTTTGGATCGCCCTTCCAATCAGAATCACTCATTTGCAGAACAAATTAAAAGAAAAAATATTCACTATTCACTATTTCTTCCTTCCAGTTCCTTTAAGTTATTTCCTTTATTTATTCAGAGTTGGGAATAACAATTAAAATAACTATCACCACCGCTGCTACCATATGCCGCAGCGCTGCTATCCCCACTGCTGCCACCAGATGTCGCGCCCTCCCTTGATACAGAAATAATATTTATCTCGGGAATATTATCCTCCCGTATTTATTACTTTGGTAGCGTGGATCATTTAGACACTGGTAATGCGCGACTTTACACCAGTATACACATGTACTTAGAACTGGGAACTGGAAGAAGTGAAAAAAATGATATGGCTTTTCTAGGCTTTAATTATAAAAGAGTATTCACAAGATATGTACATAAAAATCATGAGGTATTTTCCCACCTCATTTCACTTCATATAAGTTCCGTGCTGTAAACCGCACTAAAACATCTACACTCAATTCACTTCATTACTAACACAATACCAATCAATTAAAGTTCCCACAAAAAGTTCTGTGCTTCAAAATCAATCTTATATATTTAATCCTATAACAATTGCTAGTGCTGTTACAAGTAAAGCACTCTCTTTATTCACTTAAATATATTAAGTTACACTGTTACACTAGTACAAGATAGACACATTTAAAAATTTGAAATCTCTTCTCCTTCCATTTCTAACTAGGAGTCCCTTTTTACCAGTCGCAGACGACAGACAAATATAATAGCACTGTTCACAAGTTGTACCCGCGATTGCATAGGCTTGTACTTTTAACTCACTGTCAACAGTAGTGCCCTCATGTCGCCCCTGGAACTCTACTTCCTTTCAGCTTCAGTTACGTCCCTCGTGACGTGTCCCGCTGCCCCTGGCTGCGTCCTCTCGCCACGACGATTTCTCCAGCTCTGAGTAGCTCTGAGTCTCAGCTGAGCTCTCCCACCTATCCTAGCCTCAAGGGTTGCCGATGTTCACCAGCAGGTCACATGGTTGCGAGGTGGGTGATGGCGTCATCCACCGTAGAGGCCCAAGCAAAGTGCCGCATCAACATGTGTTCTCTCGGCCGCAAACATTGGGAAGCGTGAAACGCAAACATTGGGAAAGCTTTGATAAACACTGGTGGATGTTGATTTTTGTACACTGCAACACGTACCACAGAAGAATGCTTACAGCAACGAAAGGTAAACACGCTAGACGCAAAGATCAGCACATGTTCCCACCGTTTACACATCCAACCAACACCACCACTCCTCTGACTCTCTCTCTCCTCCTTTAAGCTTTTATTTTCTCTCTCAACCTTCCTTCCTTACTCCACCTCCCTATACCTACTGTCCGCAACTATACGTGGAGCTGACATCAAACTCCCTGCTCTCTCTCTTCTGTCCGTGTTTCACCCTAAACTCACATCCAGCAGGTGTACTCGTCTCCACACCTGTTACAACTGTGTGTCTGCTTACATCTGCCTGAGGAGAGATTTGTCGGCTTCCCGACATTTCTCCCCCAAAGATGAAATCACACGTCCTCGTCGTGAGTAGAGTATGGCGGGGTTCTGTGCACGTCGACGTCTGAGTATGGACTCAAGTCTGCAACATGTACACCCACAGCCATTAGTGTAACACTTGTAAAGGATATATGCGGACAGGAGAACCAGAAAGAGAGCTATTCCAGCATGGACATAGCACCAGAAGAAAGTGGAGGAACCAAAGGGTTTGAGAGGTTCAATCAACTGCAACTTACTTTGATATTTAAGGAGATCATCCAGAAACAGAGGAGTAATGTTAAGGTTAGGTCCTAAAGTGGGTAATTCCTTGATAGCTGTAAGTTCAGCATGTGTGAGTGAGGTACTGAGGTTTAGGAGATGGGGGTAAACAGTGAGCTTAGTTTCTACAGTGAGAGTTGCATAAGCAGGAAGAGTCAAGGCTTCACTGTGAGCACTACAGCCATCTCCCAAGACCAATTTACCTACTCCCTTAACAATTTGCACTGTCTTCCTAATTGGATTTACAGCGCACTTTAAAGTGAAATACAAAGGTTGTGCTGTCGAGAAGCAGCAGTGATTTTTCAGTTTCACAAAAACTGGACTGAATGAAGTTAAGATTTCTTTCCTACAGAGCTGTGTAGCATTGTTTCTGTTGAGAAAAGAATCACTCTCACAAGATGAGGTCGTCACATGATAGACGGATCCCAAAGGTTCACAGATCACCAAGTCCTGGTGGTCCCTGCAACTGGTGAAATCTTGAAACAGCACATAATGGAGGCGGTCTTCCGTGATAGCAAGGAAGTTAAACTGGTGAAGTACTCTCACGTAGACCTCCGTAGCAGGCACACTGTAAGGAAGTGAGGTGATCCTAAAGATGTCAAATACATCAGAAGGGTCACCCAACACCGGTATTAGTAAATAAAAGCACACAGCTGACATGTAACCTCGAGGTACAACTTTGATGATGTCACGGTACAGTGCTAGATATTCTGGCCTCGCTGGGAAGAGTAGACCCGGCTCCTTGAGTGAGATATTCCCCAATAATTCCAACAAGATTTCTTTAGGGACAATATCTAAACTCAGCCTAGCCTGAAGCATTTCTTGTATGCCCAACTTAATTCTAAAATGATCAGCTATGATGTCAGACAGGGCGAGTTAAAGGTTAAACAAAGCCTCACACATCTTTACTTCATTTTCCAACTCTAAGGTCTTCAGTGAATACAATCGTATGATACTGTAAGAAATGTTTGCAGCCTTCTGTATCTTCAACAGTGCTGCCTGCATATGTGACACATTCCTTATTGTACTATTCAATACCTTGGAATGAACATTTAATACTGACCTCTCCTTCTCTGACATCGTCTCAAGGCTCCCTAATCTAGCATGGATGTCATCAACCTGCTGTTGAGTAGCTGTTCCAAACAAAACATTGGCAAACTGCCCCAATATGTCGATCGCACCCCTCCTGGAGCGGTGACTCCATGGATGATCTGACATGAGATAGTCTATCTAATTGCTCAAATCCTGATAGCGAGCATCAAATTCAATTTGAAATGCATGCACAGTGTTCTGTAATGAGGCAACTAGAGCGCTGCCATTATCCATGTGGCCTACATTCCACAATATGGCATCACTCAAGTCGCGAGCAACTAGTAAAGGTTGGGACAACTCCTCCTTATTAAGTACAAATGGAACTACATAGTTATTTCCTGTGATCATCAAGCGACCCGCAGGTGAAAACACCAATCCCAAGTTGGCAGGTGTCTCCTCTCGTGGTCCTATCGATTCCAATTGGGATGGACTCACCCAAACCCAAGCAATCATCTGCAAGAGATTCGTAAAACTATAACCACAAGTTCACCTGACTATCATTTATTCATTTAGTAAAAACTACATGTCTCCTGTGTTGTCCTCAGTCACTTCAGTCTGTGTTTCCGTCACACCAGGTGCCTCTGCTTGTGCAGTCTGATATTCAATAGGTCTATCCATACACAACGGGTAGTCTGGGACACTAGAATGTGACCGCAAACTGTATCTGCAATGTGGTGGAGTGTGAGGTGTGGTGTGGTGTGGAGGTGAGGGAAGCTGGCCTTGACACTCGGCGGTGGGTTGCCGCAAACCCACACTCGCCGAGTTACCAGTTACACCATTACCTGTAGCCTGACTTACTTGTGGAGGAGGCAAACTAAAGTCAATTACAGGCCCTGGGATACATTCTTCCTCATTTATTTCCTCACCTGCATTTTCCCCTTCATTCCTAGTCTCTCCACCTTCATGAATAGGATAAGCCATTCTTGCATTACGATTTTGCTTCCTCATAATACACTCCTCCTTGACCACTTTCACGCTGTCAGATTGTAAAGTGGTTACCTTCCCCCCTTGTATAGGACGAACCTTGATAACATCATTTACCCGATCAATTACACGATAGGGTCCTGAAAACAAAGGCTGCAATTTCCTTGCCACCCCCCTGGCAGGAACAGTTTTCACATAAACACGGTCCCCTACCATAAGTGGTTTCATTATACATCGCTTCGCCCTTCTGTTCTCGTTCTCTGTGCTCGCACGATTGAGAAAGTCCTGGCATCTTTCGAAAACTTTTGTTGCCATGGCTTGCCATGGCGGCAAATAAATTAGGTATATCCTCAAGGTTGTACTTCAAAGATGGATCTTGCAGTACATAATAAAGCATCTGTGGGTCCCTGAGAAACAGCAAGAAGTAAGGAGAATCACGGATAGTCCGATTATATCCAGAGTAATAAGCCATCATAGGAACTGGTACCATTCTATGCCAGTGATTAGCGTTCTGGTCCACCATGGTTCGTATTATTTGAATGATGGTGCCATTTGCCCTCTTCACCAATCCATTAGAGGATGGGTGATAAGGAGTAATGTTCACATGTTTCATATGCAAGAAACGTGCCAATTCCTGAAACACCTTGTTAACAAATTCAGTTCCCTGACCAGTGACTAATTGTTGTGGAGTTCCGTAAACACAAATGACTCGCTCCACAAACACCCTAACCACCTCTTCGGCAGACTTAGACTTTAATGGTTCCGCGATGAGAAATCGAGTCATCGCAGCAATGAAAGTTAAGACATAATAATGCCCTTCCTCTGATCTATTTAGTGGCCCAATCAAATCCATATGACACCTGACCCATG
>JAGKTI010040698.1:0-10361 GCA_018397915.1 Birgus latro
TTTCTGTATCAGTTAACAGGATGGCTGTGGGGGCTTCAGCTGATTCAGAGGTGGAGGTCAGTCTGATGACAGAGGCTTGGTATAGGGAGTATCTTCAACCAAATCAGACAATAAGACATGTAAAGGATGTACTGCATATCCAGAGAGACCACCTTCCTCTATGTGATTTGTTTAAGGGATGCAACCTCACCGGTAGGTTAGCTAGATGATCCATCACCATCCAGGACTTCAATCCTACTTTTCAGTATGTCCCAGGAAATTCGAATGTATTCGCAGACGCCCTCTCACGTCATGTAGCCGCACCTGTCACGTCCCTGCTACCCAAGGCCACTGACACCACAACCTTAACATCAGAGGATTTTCAAAACTCTCAGTGCAAAGATTCCATGTCGTCCAAAGTAGTTTATTTCCTAGAATCAGGAGATGCCTCGATCTTACCTACTCTACCAGTACCTCTAGATGAGTTCATACTAAAAGATTGTCTCTTGTACAGAAAAACATTCCTTACAGGGAAGGATTTACCCAACAGAGAAGTACACCAACTCATTGTCCCTACTGACCTGATATCTGCGGTCCATCACATCGTTCATGATATACCTCATGCATCCCATCCAGGTAAAGACCGATGCTTGCGCCAAGCACGTCTGGAGTACTATTGGCCAACAATGAACCGCGATATCAATGCGCACTGTGACTCTTGCATCTCGTGCCACTGCCACAAAGGTTCCACCGGCTTACCTGCACTGCTCTTACAATATCCAATCCCGTCACGCCCATGGGAAACAGTGTCCATCGATCTTCTAAAACTCCCTCTTACAGAATCAGGCGCAGAGTATTTGTTTGTAGCAGTCGACCACTTCTCACACTACTGTGCCCTCGTACCCCTCTCAGATAAGACCACGAAGAGTGTTGCACGTGCCTTCGTAGATCCCATAATTTGCCCGTTCAATACACCACATACCATCCTCACTGACAACGGTACTGAGTTCAACAATAGCCTCCTGGAGGATATCTGTCGCCGCTTTAAAATTAACAAATGCAATGTTATACCTAACCATCCAGTTTCCAATGGCCTTGTAGAGCGCCACAATAGAAAAATCTTAGAGTGCCTCAGACACCTAGGCTCCCATAGTTCGTCATGGGATGACTGGATTCCCCAAGTGGCATCCTCAATCAATAGCTCCATCAACGCTTCCATTGGCGAATCTCCCTTCTTTGTCCTCTTTGGTTTTGACAAACACCTACCATACACCCTGTTATCCTCAAAGCCAGACCCCATCTATAACATGGATGATTATGTCAAAGTAAAATTGCCCAACTTCCAAAGAATCCATCAGTATGTAACATCCAATCTCGTTTCATCTAAGGATGACATAATACAACGCCAACATAAATCTGCCTCTCCTATCACTATCAACGTCGGTGGTCTAGTCTTTGCTCATTCCCATACGCGCACCTCTAAATTGGATGACAAATTTACCGGCCCCCATCGTGTACTGAATAAACAAGCCAACAAGTTCCACATCCAAGACCTCTCCACTACAGACACTAAGTGGATCCATGCTGACGATCTAAAACGTGCTCCACGGGGCCTAGTGTTGGAAGAATCACTTGCACAGTCTACTGCTCTCCCTCCTACTCCACAAATCCCTCAATCTACCTCATCTCCACCTATCCATTAGTCTCCTTCATCTCCACCTACACCTACTCATTCATCAACTAGTCAATATCAATCCAAACTGCGTTCCGCCCATCAACCTCTCCAGGAAATCTCCCATTAATTCTAACCTAATCTTCTAGGTATGATGTTAGCGGTCTACCTGCTGGCAGAGCTAACCTTCTTAGGGTCCGGGTCGAGTGAGGACGATGGAGGAGTACGTCCCGGGGCCTTGGTCGGTCGGCTCGGGAGGTGAGGTATGTTCATCGAAGCTGTAGTCTCCCTGCGCTACGATCTTGTGCCCCTGGCCAACGTAGCCATCGCCCTGCCTGCCTACAAGCACCAGCTCCATAAAATCAAGACCCACCTCACAGCCCTTATTGGGAAACACAACCCAAATCAGTATTTACATCATCTTTTCCTCCCACTCTTCTGGCAGTTGCAATACATTTCTGGTAAATTCACTGAGCCCATTGACACATTCTCCATTCAGCCACCCGTAGGTCATTCTCGTGTGAAACGAGGTCTCTTTGACCTCAGAGGTGAGATTCTAAGCAGCTTGTTTTGCGTTGCTACAGCCCGTGACCTTTCCGGCTTCAAATCTGACATAGCTCATTTAGCTTCAACCCTAGAATCTCAACGCCGAGTCATCAAGGTCCAACACACTATGTTACAGAAGATTACAACCCACCTAAATGAAGTAACTTACACTCTGAACAGCTTCACCAACATCTTAAAACAACACCTCTCAAATCTCAACATTATTTCTCAATTCTTCTATCTCAAATTCAACATGGATAATCTCCAACTAGCCATTGACTCTATTCTCTCAGGTCACTACCATGGTTTGTATCCTAGTCGATGCTATTAATGGACGTGTCACTGCAGACTTAGTACCTATCTCAGCTCTCCGCTCTGTATTAGAATGGGCTCACTCTACTTTCGGTTTATCCCCAGTACTCCCCTACTCCTCTCTCGAATATTAATATCCAGTTCTCGAGGCCACTCTTCTCACCAAATACGTCGTCGTCCATATCCCTCTACATTCAGACATCAGCTTCAACCTTTTCCACATCATTCCCTTCCCCTTCTGATACAACAACTCTTTACTGCAAGTCTCTGTTCCTTCAGAATATTTCCTCCTCTCATATGACCATCTTTCAGTTGCTTTCCTTTTTACCACAGACCTCCAGCAGTGTTCTTCCCTCACTCCTACCTCTCGTCTCTGCTCTGCCCACCTTTTCGCTATCTTCCCTAGCAGCACTACACCCTGTGAGTCTGCTTTAGTTCGTAACCATTCCATACACTCGGCCTGTTCCTTTTGTTCCAGCTCCTGTACTCCCAGTCCACCATGCTCACCTCAACCACATCCAGTACTTCTTCTTTACTGTTCCCATCTCTGTCACCATCATGTGTCCTGGTACTTCGGTCCGCTCTGTACCTGCTAGTGGTCTCTACAAAGCACCGGATTATTGTACTGTCAAATCAGAGTCAGTCATCACTTATGCCAATCGCTATCACCAATCATTCCGTAAACACTCCTATGACATCTTCCAACCAATTGACATGCCTTCCAACCTGCCATCTACTAACATTACCATTATCTCCCCTAACATGCGTATGCTAACATTCCTCACTGACAGTGACTTCATTATGGATAAAATTTTCTCTGACCTTCAGCCGTTTATGGGTTCATCCAACCAGTGTTTCTCTCTGTGGTCATCTCTTTCATAGGTTTTCTCCTCATCTTCTGTGCTGTGCACTGTTGTGTCCGGAAAATGGAACACAGACTACAAGAAATCAGACTTGCTACTGGCAAAGTGCGCCCTACCCAAGATTAAGTGCCCTCGCATTCAGTGACTACCAATGTCACCTGATAAGTTGCATAAACTGTGGACAGAAAAAGTACCACCAGCATATCTCTGATACAGTAATGTGTGACATATAGAAACTAACAGAAAACAAAAAACAAAAAAACAAAAAATTGGAAAGACATGTGTACCCTATTTCACAAGAGTGATCTACAGTACTTATATAGATATAAGAACATGCGTGAATGCATACTCTATTTACTCCTTGTATCATATATCATCATGACTCCTTGTGTATCTTATATCAATATACCTCCCCTTGTAACAATGTATATCCCTAGCTTACATCCTCTTGACATGGCCATGTCCTCCCTCCGACCCCTATATTATACTTACTCCCTACCATCCCCTGTATCATAATCCCTCCCTCCTTTCCCTGTATCATACTCCCTACTTGTACAAATCTCCTGCCTCTCTTAGTCATATGAACCACCCCATATAACTCCTGTCTAGTCTCAGGAGACACCATCTCAACCACCCAGGGGAGTATTGTACCATTCCCGTTATATGTATGTATTTTGCCCGTTATGTATATGCATTTAGTAGCTCGATCGGTAGAGAGTTGGCTTGCAGTCCCGAAGGACCCAGGTTCGAATCCTCGCTGAGGCAGGGAACAGTTTAAGGATTTGAATTTCATTAAATCAGGCTTTACTGATCTACGAGAAGACCCGCCGACATGTAAAAATAACCCCGCTAATACCAATACACCAGTCCTGTATGAGACAGCCCTAGCATGTATTCAATATGGACGGTGGGTGTTAGCGCCGAAGTGGTGACATGTAGAGGTTAGGAGGACGGCTGGGCCTTGATAGCAGGCTGTAAAGCCTATGCCCAGAGTCGGACACATAAAAAAAAAAATTACGACCCCCCACTGTGTGCCCCCACTGTATCCTAGAACTGCAGACGTCATCAGGCATTCCCAGGCTTGACTAGCCAACTCAAAACATATGTAACAGTCAGTCGAGGGCTAACTTCTAGACAGGCAACATCTTATCTCTGTGCTCGACAATAAAAGGTCATAAATAGCTGCTCCAGGACTTTCCTTCCACCATCAAGAGAGGGTACAACAAACAGAGGGGAGGAAGGGAGGAGAGTCTAGAATGGGGGAAAATGGCTAAATTGTCAACAATGGATGGGAGTACTGATGACATTAGCAGCTCTGACTATTGCTGGACATTGGCAGTGCTGATAGATGATACAAGTCACCACCTGAAAGCCCGGGCGAATTAAAAAAGACACAGAGTCACAAAAGTGACGCCCCCACGGTATGATCCATTGCACCCGACCGTCATGAAAGTGACGAAATGCGGTTTAGGGGTTAACAGCTACTTCTGTCACCTAGAGAACATCCTGTTATCGGCTGCGATGAAGATGTTGGAGTATACTCGATGGCGATCAAGTTGATGAAACAAGAACAGATGAATGAGAATGATGACCAGGCCTCAGTTAGAATATTTGAAAAATCGGCACTGAAGATAAACTTCGATGCCAAGAAGTACACAGAGCTGGTGTAGCTTTCTTCTGCCACAGTTCCTCCATTGCTGAAGAATAGACTGGACCAAATGAACGAAAACCAACCCATCGTACTGGACGTGTACCCTTGGCATTCCAAAGGAGTGGAAGGCTGTGACAAGGACGTCACTTCCACCACAAGTAAAGTATTTGGGCATGAATCACGTCATGGTATGCTCGTCCAATGTAAGCGAACTCACAGCTTGTTCCTGAAGTGTGAAAGTAAACAAGACTTTTGAAGTGTTCAACTGTTCATGGCATTTCTACTGTTCTCTTTTATTTTCATTGCCTTTCATATGATCTGAATACATTTATTTCAGCTCATACTTTTATTTTTAAAATTTAAATTTAACAAAGACACTGCACTTTAGTTCATCCAAAAAAATAGCATGTGTTTCTAAGTTTTTTGAGAAATAACTATTTTTAGATCCAAGTTGCTGGAATGGGCACGTATATATCAAAACATTTTTTTCATGGTGTTATTGTCATTGTAAAGAAGCACCATTCAGACTATGTTTCAACTTGGTAACCCTGAGTTGGTTCCTTTTTGACCCAACCTACTGTACATACGGTGATGTATAGTCAAGGTGTTTCTTTTTTTTTTCATGGATTTCTTGGTGTTGATAATTATTTTGGATGATGATGAGGTAATGGTTCTGGGAGGGGATTTAAATGGTCATGTGGGTGAAGCAGTTCAAGTTTATGAAGGAGTCCATGGGGGATGCGCATATGGTGTGAGGAATGCGGAAGGGGAAAGAATACTCGAGTTTGGGGAGGCTATGGACATGATTGTGTGCAACACACATTTTAGAAAAAGAATGAATCGTTTGATTACATATGAGTCCGGGGGAAATAGCAGTCAGATATATTATTATCTGGTCAGGAGGGTTGATAGGAGGTTAGTGAGGGATGTTAAAGTTATAGGAAGTGAGGAGTGTGTGCAGCAGCACAAACTACTGATTTGTGACATGGTGCTTAAAGAACGAGTGATGAGAAGGACATATGAACCTAGGAGGAAAATATGGAAGCTGGGAAACCAATCAGTAAGGGATGCCTTTTATAGTGAGATGAGGAGAGTGGTGGCTGAACAGGGAGCGTAGATAGAGGCGTTAACCCGCCGAGTCCCAACGACGTAAGATGCACGTCGCTACTTTTTTCTGCGGACAGACCCAACGAAGTGCATCGTACGTCACACAATTGCAAGGCCCATTGTGTGCACATTTTTCAACATTCGCGGGGGATTTTTGATAGGCATATGTGGGAGACCTTCCTCTACATGATGTCAAGCTGGGATACTGCCTGACCTCTCCTAACCCCCCCTTCCCCCCCACACTGGGCAATTCACCTGTTAGCAGTAACCTAGCCAGTAAAGGTATGTTGCCCCACGGTCTCTCCAATGACGAAATTCACAGTGAAAGTGATTCCTGAGGTGGAGGACAAAGAAAAAAAGAAGCTAGAGGTAGAAACAAACAGAAGTGATGAGGTGGTAATGTCGTAAAGGAAGGTGCCATGTACTGGGGTTTGGGGTAAGTGAACAATGCTTATAAACGCCTATATTATTGTGGGAAAACCAATATAGACTTTTACTACACACAAATTTGTACCAAATAAATGAAATACGTAATTTAAAGTGGCCAAATAAGTGAAATAAATACGTAATTTAAAGTGGCTTGAAATAGTTAACCCTTCCATAGTTCGTTTTTTTAGCCAGGTACCCTGAAAAAGAAGGAAAACGTAAGGTTGAGTGACACCTGTATCAACATTTTTTACCTCAGGATCGCTGTTTCACTATGAATTTTCGATGTTTCTCACCAAAAGTGAAGGTTTTAGCCAAAAAACAAAAGGTCGAAAATCGGTCGGGATCTGGGGGTAGGCTGGTTAAAAAAACGGTCGGGACTCGGCGGGTTAATGAACAGTATAGAGCCCTTAAGAACAACCTCTTGAGAATTACTGATGCAAGTAACTTGGTGGTGGGATGAGTGTGTAGAAGCCGCAGTTAAGGAAAAAATAAGTCTTTTTCGGGAGTGGAAGAAGGGTGGTAACAGGGAGGAGTACTTGGCTGCCAAGAGTAGGGCTAGAAGAGAGGTATACAGGGCGAAGTTTGAGTCACAGAGACTTTTACTTGATAATCTAAATCATGTTGAAAGGAAAAATACAATTTTTAGGGTGGCAAATCAGGTGAAGAGGGATAATCGGGATATTGTAGGTGAGCAGTGTGTGAAGAATGATGAAAGAAGGGTAGTGGTGAACAGTGCGGATATTAAAGATGCATGGAGAGAGCATTATAGCCGGTTGTTGAATGAGGAGTTTGACTGGGATAGGGAAGGTTTGGAGCCAGCAGATCCAGTGTTTGGTCTTTGGCCTTTGATTGGCGCTGCTACTGTGAGTGAGGCAATAGGCAGGATGCGGTTGGGGAAGGCGGCAGGTGTCTCTGAGTTGACTGCCGAAATTTTTAAGGCCTCAGGAGATATTGGGGTGAGGTTAGTCACTGACCTGATAAATATGATTATATATGAGTGTGTTGTCCCAGTTGATTAGATGAAAAGTGTAATTGTAAATATGTACAAAGGAAAGGGTGATGACCTGGAAAGGGGAAATTACAGAGGTATAAAGCTCTTAGATCAGATAATGAAAGTAATGGAGAGAGTTCTAGAAGGTATGATTAGAGAAAGAGTGAATATTGATGAGATGCAGTTTAGGTTTATGCCAGGCAGGGAGACCACTGATGCCATATTCATTGTTCGACAGCTTCAGGAAAAATCTATTGGAAAGAAAAGGGAATTGTATTTTGTTTTTGTTACTTTGGAAAAGGCATTGGACAGGGTCACTAGAGAGGGGGTGAAGTGGGCAATGAGAAAGCTAGGGTTGGAAGAGTGACTGGTTAGGGTGGTTATGGCCATGTACGTGGGTGCTCGCACCCAGGTAAGAGTGAATGGAGTTTTGAGTGATGAGTTTTCTGTAAATGTTGGTGTGCATCAGGGGTCAGTTTTGAGTCTCTTGTTGTTTATTGTAGTACTTGAAGCCCTCTCACGTGACTTCAGAGATGGACTGCCGTGGGAGCTGTTGTATGCTGATGATTTGGTGTTGATTGCAGAGAATGAAAAGGAGGTGGAGAAAAGATCTAAGAAATGGAGAGATAGTATGGGGCACAAGAACTTAACGGTAAATGAAGATAAAACAAAAGTGATGATATCTAGGGTTGGTGGTGGTACAATCAGAGGAGAGGGAGATTTGCCATGTGCAGTTTGCCACAAAGGTGTGGGAAGTAATTCCATCATGTGCAGTGTTTGTGTTAAATGAGTACACAAGAGATGTAGTGGTGTTAGAGGTATACTGCGAGATAATGCTGATTTTATGTGTGCGGCGTGTCGGGGAGAGAAGGTGGAGATTGTTATGCGTGAAAGGATTGAACTTGTTGGTGAGTCTCTTGAGTGTGTGGAAGAGTTTTGTTATTTGGGAGACATGTTACGTGCCGGAGGTGGGGCTGGAGTTAGCTCGGTTGCTGGGTGAGAAGTGGTTGGAAGAAGTTCAGGGAGCTGTTGCCTCTCCTGACACTGAGAGGACTCTCCTTATGTGCAAAGGGGTCTTTGTATGCAGCATATGTTAGGAGTGTGATGCTGTATGGTACTGAGACATGGGCAGCAAAGGAAAAGGATATTCGCAGGCTTAAATACAGAAATGACAATGATTAGGTGGATGTGAAGTGCGTCACTGCGTGTAAAGCCTTGGGGGGCTGGATTTACGATGGAAGAGTTGATAGGTAGGATGGGACTGGAGTGTATTGGTGTTATGAGCAGAGGAAGGCTGAGGTGGTTTGGACATGTGGAGAGGATGGGGGATGATAACTGGGTGAACAGGGTGAGAAGTGTTAATATTAGGGGAGGGGTTGGGAGGGGTAGACCGAGAAAGACATGGGACGAGGTCATTAAGTGTGACCTCAGGGTTAAGGGACCGAAAAGGGAGGCTGCCAAAGATCGAGCAGCATGGAGAGCTGCAATTAGGTGACCAAGGCTGACACATGCAAGCATGTTGGAGCCTTCAAAAATGAAACAAAACAAAATGAATCCTATGTATGTTTATGAAATGCATGCTGACACCGACAACCCCACCCAACAAGGTGACAACTGGGAGGCTAAAGCCACCCTATGAGGGGATCACCAACAGGTGACATTACCTTCCATGCCACGCCGGCCCACGACACCTGCTACCGTATGCCCCTCTTTCTCGCAACCAGACCAGCAGCGAGTTAGCAGGCCGGGCAAACTACTTTCCTGCCGCAGCAGCCCTCGCCAGACTTAGGGTGGGACTCATCGTAAGACAGTCCCACGAAGGCCCTCAGCAGCTTCCACCGGATCTGCGAAAATAAGAAGAACGACCGCCGGTCTTCCAAGCCCTACATCACCCAGGGGAAGCAGCGGTGCAGTAACTTCCACCGGAATTAGTGCAGAGGGAGCGACCACTGGTTCTCCCTATTCTGCCACCCACTTTCGGGAGCGGGAGCACGGTTACATCCGCCGGACTAGCTGCCGTGGGAGCATCCACCGGATCTACCCTGCACTTCGTCCCAGGGAAGAGAGCAGAGCTTTGGTAATGTCCACCTGACCTACCATAGAGGAGGCATCCATTGGATACTCTTCGGCTGCAACTTTCCCCCGACAGCAGGGCCGTGGTAGCGTCCACTGAACCTACAGCAGCAGGAACATCCACCAGGTCTCTCCATCCTGCTGCCACTTGGACAAGTGGCGCCCCGGTAACGTCCCCCGGACTTACAGAGTGCAAGGAGCTTCCATCGGATCTCCTACCTCCACTCCCCGACCCGGGAGCCTGGGCAACATCCACCGGACTTGCCAGACCGGAGGAGCTTCCTTGGAACCTCCTTCCTCGACCCCAGAGTGGAGTTCTGGCAGCATCCATCGGACTTGCCACATTGAGGGAGCAACCACCGGTTCTCCCTCCTCCACCAGTCCGGAGGCTCCCACTAAGGGTCCCTCGTCCTCCCACCACACCACCCGGGGTGGAGATTGCTCCACTACAGGGTTGCAGTGGCGGAACATCTGGAGCGGACCGGTCCTGGGCATCGTGTCGGTACAGCTGTCCCCTTCACGCCCCGAGATGCTGATGTACTCCTCTGGATGATGCGGCTGCAGGTGACCCCTGACGGCCTCCCCACCCCGGCGAGACCGCAGCCCCTAGCCACGAAGGTACACGCCACTGACCCGGGCTCCACACAGCCTGAGGCCGCCAACTGGATGCCCACGAGCTCCAAAGGCCGGCACCGAGCTGCCCGCCTCCTTGCCCTGTTTGGCATCCCACTCCCAAGG
>JAGKTI010040699.1:0-10361 GCA_018397915.1 Birgus latro
GTCCTCTCTTCTCACCACTCGCCATGTATACCTATGGATCATTTTGTGCCTGAAGAGGGTATTAACTACCACCAACCCCCTCCCAGCACAAATGTCCACTAAAGCACTGCCATTCTCATCCATCTCTGCAGGCACACCCCACTCACCAACCACTCCATCCACCTTCTCATTCCCCACTTTTCCATTCATATCTCCAATCAGAAACACTCTCTCATTCCTTTCAAACTTTTCCAAGCAGGCTTCCACATTTGTCCAAAAGTCTTCTCTCACTCTACTTACACGATCTTGCGTTGGCGCATACACGCACACAATTGCCCACATTTGTAGTCCAACTTTCACTCTTACCCACACAATCTTTGACCCAACTGATCCATACTCTCTTACATTCTCCTTCCACCTGTTGCTCACAACAATACACACTCCCTCTTTTGCCCTCTCATTCTCACCCACTCCTGCGCATATACCCCACCCATATTCCCATTCTCTCACACTCTCACCTCACCATTTAGTTTCAGTTATTCCACATATATCCACTTTCGCACTCTCAAGCACCTGTATAATCTCTCTCTCTTTCACCTCATCATTCATACCCCTCACATTCCAGGCCGCAATCTTTATCTCGTCCTTTGTCCGTTCCTGGGCACAATAAGGAAGAAACACATCCCATAAAGAGACCTGAGATGGGCTTAAAGTAAGGGATTCTGAGGCTAGGGAGTGGAGTTCTTGGTCTCCATGACCTGGGATTAACTCCTCAAGTAGGGGCTTTGAATCCCTCAAATCCATCAGAAACCACAGACACTGCACCAACACTGTCTGCAGAAACCAGTCTATATGCATGATATCGATGTTCTTGAGCCACAAAGTGCAAGATAACAGCAGGAGTGCAGTTTTCCACCTTGCAGTGGTAACAAAAACTGCTGTACTTTAGTGCACAATAATCAATGGAACCCTGTGTTGTAGCTTTATTGTTTTTGTATTTTGCTTAACAGTTGGGGGAATGCAATCCTATTGCTTATTGAGAGATGCCTATAATATATCATAGTTGCCTCTGATATTGTCATAACATGTTGCTTTTCAGAATCAGCACAGTGTCCTGAATGTGAGATAGTTCTCAAGCGATCCAAGTTTCGTGTCCAGATATTTGAAGATCCATTAGTTGAAAAGGAACTAGATGTGCGCAGAAAGGTAAGTAAAATAAAAGTTTATAATGCATAATTGGTACAGAGTGTAGTGCGTGATAAAATTGCACAATAACAAAAGCACAGAACATGTGGGATTTATCCTAATTGGTACCAGGTACCCCACTCATAAACACAAATTTTACTTTTTACATCAGTTTATAGCCACTAAATTCATGGATATGGTTATGGTGTCAGAAACGCATAGGCTTCGTTAGGTTAATAAAAAGTGATGAAAAGGGCATAATAAGGAAGAATCACATACCATCGAGGAACCTGAGATGGGCTTGAGGTTAGGGGGTGGAGAGAGAGAGAGAGAGAGAGAGAGAGAGAGAGAGAGAGAGAGAGAGTAAAACCATTCTTCTGCTAGTTGGATAGAGGACAAAATCACCTGCCCAAGCCTAGGTAAATGTCTCCTAGGAAGTGGGTCAGGGATGCAGATTTTTTGTGTACTTCCTCATTTACTGAATTTTCTTTCATTGTTTACTTTTATAACCTATGGTGGTGGTACAATCAGAGGAGAGGGAGAGTCGCCATGTGCAGTTTGCCACAAAGATGTGGGAAGTAATTCCATCTTGTGCAGTGTTTGTGATAAATGGATCCACAAGAGATGTAGTGGTATTAGAGGTAGACTGCGAGATAATGCTGATTTTATGTGTGCGGCGTGTCGGGGAGAGTAGGTGTAGATTGTTAGGCGTGAAAGGATTGAACTTGCTGGTGAGTCTCTTGAGTGTGTGGAAGAGTTTTGTTATTTGGGAGGCATGTTATGTGCCGGAGGCGGGGTTGGAGCTAGCTCGGTTGCTAGGGTGAGAAGTGGTTGGAAGAAGTTCAGGGAGCTGTTGCCTCTCCTGACATTGAGAGGTCTCTCCTTACGTGCTAAGAGGTCTTTGTATGCAGCATGTGTTAGGAGTGTGATGCTGAATGGTAGTGAGACCTGGGCAGTAAAGGAAGAGGATATTTGCAGGCTTAAATGTACAGAAATGACAATGATTAGGTGGATGTGCAGTGCATCCCTGCGTTCAAGGCGTGGGGGGGCCTGGGTTTACGATGGAAGAGTTGAAAGGTAGGATGGGACTGGAGTGTATTGGTATTGTGATGAGGAGAGGTAGGCTGAGGTGCTTTGGACACGTCGAGAGGATGGGGGATGATAATTGGGTGCAGATGGTGAGAAGTGTAAATATTGGGGGAGGGGTAGACCGAGAAAAATATGGGACGAGGTCATTAAGTGTGACCTTAGGATTAAAGGACTGAACAGGGAGGCTGCTAGAGATCGAGCAGCATGGAGAGCCGCCATTAGGTGACCAAGGCCGACGCATGCAAGCATGTTGGAGCCTTCAAAAACGAAAACGGATGTGACTCAGAATTGAATAAAAGAGAGGGGTAGGAGTAACAGGAGAGAGAGAGAGAGAGAGAGAGAGAGAGAGAGAGAGAGAGAGAGAGAGAAATTATAGTATCCCTTGTGCACTTCTTTTCCAGAGTTTTATCTTGTTTTCCTTGATAACTCTTGTATTTGACTCCAAACTGAATAATAGACAGGGATAAAAGGAACAGGAGTGGGAAAGGAAAGAGAGAGAGAGAGAGAGAGAGAGCGAAACCATTCTTCTGCCAGTCAGATGGAGGCAAAAATCGCCTGCCTTAGCTTAGGTAAATGTCTTAGAAAGTGGTTGAGAGATACAGATTTCTTGTGTATTTCCTCTTTTCCTGAGTTTTTCATTTGTAATCTTTGAATGTGGCTCAAAAATGAATAAGAGAGAGAGAGAGATAGAAACAAAAGGAGCATCAAAGAAAAGAAAGAGGAAAGGAGAAACAGAGAGGGAGAGAACAGAAGTGCTTATCCCTTCTCCTCTAAACCTCACCTTCTCTTTCTTTCTGAGACTCAGCTGTCTGAGGCAACTGAAAGCAAACCCTTTTCTGTATCCTCCTACTTTCTCTATTCTCATTTCAAAGCCAAAGGTGGCTGTTGCGTATATGTACGCAACGATCTATCTTGCTCTCGTGTTCCTGAACTTGATTCTTCTGAATTCTCCACTCTCTGGCTGGGGCTTTCCTGTCATTCTCTGACTAAATATATCTGTGCTGTTTACTTATCTCCTAATTCTACTGACTATCAAAAATTCCTTGACTATCTTACTTTTACGATGGAACACATTCTATCCATTTCTCCTTTCTCTGAAATCTCCATTCTAGGAGATTTCAATGTTCACCACCACCTTTGGCTCTCCTCTCCTTTCACTGATCCACCTGGTGAACAAGCCAACATCTTTTCTATCCTTAATGACCTAGAGCAGCTTGTACAGCACCCTACCCGTATCCCTGACCGCCTTGGAGAGAGTTCCAACATACTTGACCTTTTCCTAACAACTAATCATTACACTGTTAATCTTTTTTCTCTGTTGGGCTCCTCCGATCATAACCTTATTACCTTAACCTGTCCTATCGCTCCGGTACGGCCTGTCGACCCTCCAAAGAAACGCCGCCTATGGCACTTTGGAGCTGCAGATTGGGAGGCCCTCAGGCAGTACTTCTTTGATTTTTCTTGGAATGATTATTGCTTCCATGGCCAGGAGCCATCTGAGTGTGCCTAGCACATTACGGAGGTTATTTTCTCGGGTATGGAAGCATTCCTTTCTCATATCCTCTGACTAATGCAAGAATGCCTTGGTTTAATCACGCTTGTTCTAATGCTGTCTGGAACAAGGAGAGCGCCTATAAGAGGTACCGGAGCCGACCCATCCCTGAATCACAACTTTTATATATTTCTGCCCGGAATCGTGCTAAGTCTGTTCTTCGCTTTGCTAAAAATAATTTCATCCGTGCTAAATGTTCTCAACTCTCCAACTCGAATTCTTCTCGCTCCTTCTGGCACCTTGGCAAAAACCTTTCTAACAACTTTACCTCATCATCCTTCCCTCCTCTTTTCTACTCTGATGGCTCTGTAGCTATTTCTTCTACTGATAAAGCAGATCTCTCAGACTTTCTCCTCCATTTCCACCTTAGATGATTCCGGTGCTATTCCTCCATCACTTCCCCCCTCTGACTTCCTCTTGACTGACATTAAAATTTCTTCAGCTGATGTATTTTCTGCCATCACTGGTCTCAATACTAACAAGACATATGGGCCTGATGGAGTCCCTCCTGTTGTCCTCAAAAACTGTGTTTCTGTGCTTACACCCTACCTAGGTAAACTCTTTCACCTTTGTCTATCAACTTGTACCTTTCCTTCTTGCTGGAAGTTTGCTCTCATTCATCCAGTCCCAAAGAAGGGTGACCATTCCCAACCCTCTAACTATTGTCCAATTGCTTTAACATCCTGTGTCTCAAAAGTTTTTGAGTCAGTTCTTAACAGAAAAATCTTAAAGCATCTTTCTTGTCACAGCTTTCAGCCTTCTTTCTGATCATCAGTATGGGTTCTGTCAGGGACGCTCCACTAGCGATCTTCTCATCTACCTTTCAGACTCCTGGTCATCCTCCTTTCAGGACTTAGGCGAAAGCTTTGCCATTGCACTTGACATCTCAAAGGCTTTCGATCGAGTCTGGCATAAATCTTTAATTTCTAAACTGCCCTTCTACGGTTTTTATCCTTCAATCTGTGCCTTTATCTCTAGCTTCCTTTTTGGTCGTTCTATAGCTGCTGTTGTAGACGGCCATCGTTCTTATTGTTCTTCTCCTAGACCTATCAACAGTGGTGTTCCTCAGGGCTCTGTCCTGTCACCAGCTCTCTTCCTTTTGTTCTTCAATGACCTTCTAAGCTGTACATCTAACCCTATCCACTCCTACGCTGATGGTTCCGCCCTTCACCTTTCCATTCGGTTTCCGCAACATCCATCTCAGCAGTTATTTCAACAAAACAGGGATGAGGCTATGGCACACCTAATGTCTGACTTGGCTTGTGTCTGTGATTGGGGTAAAAATAATCTTGTTATTTTTAATGCATCAGAAACTCAGTTCTTACACTTATCAACCCGACAAAATCTTCCTCAGGATTACCCACTTATGTTTAATAATGTCCAGCTCAGTCCTGCATCATCCTTGAACATGCCTGGGGTTTCATTCTCTCAGGATTTGTCTTGGAAAGAACATATTACATCTCTTGTGAAATCTGTTTCCAAGAGATTAGGTGTGCCAAGCCAACTCCGAACTTTCTTTACCCCGGCATAGTTGTTGACCTTGTACACGGGTTTCATTCGCCCATGTATGGAGTACAACTCTCATGTGAGGGGAGGCTCCCCACATGCAGCTCTTCTCAATAGGGTGGAGTCAAATGTTTTTTGTCTCATCAGCTCTCCTCTTCTTACTGATTCCCTTCAACCTTTGTCTCTTCGCCACACTGTTGCATCTTTATCTCTCTTCTATCGCTACTTCAACGGTCACTGCTCCTCTGAACTGTCTGCTTGCATCCCTCCACCTCTACGACGGGCACATAGTACCCGTCTAGCAATGAACTCTCATCCCTTTTCTGTGCAGCTTTCTAATGCACGAGTTAACTGTTACTCCCATTCCTTCATTTATGCAACTCGTCATCTCTGGAACTGTCTTTCTCTGTCTGTATTCCCTACTTCCTCTGATCTCCAGTCTTTCAAACGCAGGGTGTCGAGGCATCTCGAAATGAATGGATCTTGAATTTGGCTCTCTTTTGTATTGTTTTTGTTTTTTCTTGGAAGGAACAGTATGCGGGCCCATGGCCTTGGTTCCTTCGTCCTTTCATTAAAAAAAATTATAAATATAAAACGATAATAATAATTTACCTCCCCTACGAGTAAGAAGGAATATTGCCTCCCTTTCATTATTTTACAGATATTTTTATGGTAAATGCTCAGACGAAGTTGCGTCCATTATGTCACCTCTCCATGCCTTCCCTCGTGCTACCTGGACATCTGGCAGCGCTCATGACTGGAATGTCACACTGCCATATTGCAGAACTTCCGCCTATCAGAATTCTTTTATTCCCTGAACTGCATCTCTCTGGAACTCGCTTCCTCAGAGTTGTTTCCCTTCAAACTTCAATCTACAGCTGTTCAAGTCCAACTGTCACAGATTTTTCATGAATGGAGGACACCAGTAACCTGGTGTATGGATTTTTTTAAAATTAATTTGTTTTTCCTTCCTCTGTTCTGTTATTTAAAAAAAAAAAAATGTTTATGTGGATGAATATCCTTTTATATACTTGTCTGGAGGAAACAATAGGCCTCGTGTACAGGTAAGTGTTTGATATGGAAGAGAAATACAGTACACCCATACCCCAATATCCAGCAGTGTCTTGTACCAGTGGGAGTGTTTGGTCAGCAGGTATGTCAGATATTGAAGCAATTTTCCCCTTAAGATACTGGAGAAAAGCCAGAGAGCATTCCTGACACAAACTCAAACTCTCATACACCTTAATCAATAGAGACTGACACAGATACACCATAGGTAATGTTATCCTCATAAACAATACTATTGCTCAAAAGTGGCACATCCAATATCACACGCGAAAGGGTGGAGTGGTGGGGTGTGCAGTGTTCAACACCACTTAAGGGCAACCAAACAGCCAGGCAGGCTGCTGGCAATGTGCCAAGCAGGGGTGGGGGAGGGTGGAGGCACAGGGAAGGAGGCAAGAAAGCCAAACAGCCCTCCAACCCTCCCCCCCCATCTCACGCACTCACTCATTCACTCACTCACCACTATCACTCACTCACTCATTCACTCAATCACCACTATCACTCACTCACTCACTCGCTCGATTGCTTGCATGCATGCACACATTCACAGGAGACAAGCAGGGATGGGGGAGGATGGAAAGGGAGACAAGCGGGGGCTGGGGAAGGAAAGGAGACATGCCTGGCAGTGCTGAGAGTGGTGGGGGATGGAGGAGGGATGGGGAGGGGAAAAGGAGGTACAGGGGGAGGGGAAGAAGAGAGGGGATGGAGGGAGGAAGGGAGGACCGGGAAAGCCTTGTTTCAAACCTAGGGAGAGGCGAGGTGTCGGACTGGTGAGGCGGGGTGTTGGACTAGCGAGGCGATGGGCATTCAAATTATTCGGTTTGTGGGAATGTTCCTATTTCTTGTGCTGAAGCACCAGTTATTGATGTGCCGAATAACAGGGTATGGGTGTATACATACATATTTGCAACGGTTGAAGAACATATCCCTCTCATTTTCCATTATTTCTTATGAGATAACTGTCTGTCTGTATGTATTGCCAGACATCTTAATCCTGTATAAGGGGTGGCCACAAACAAATCACCTCCATGTCATCCTGTCTCCTGCCATTTCACTGCCATGCTCCTAGCTCATACACACCTCTCTCATATACCTCTCCACACCATCCCTCCATCTCATCCTTGGCCTCCCCCTCCATCTCCCCCCCTCCACCTCACTCACATGCCATACTCTCTTGTCATCAGTCTCTCGCTCTCCATCCTCTCCACATGGACAACGACCTCAGTGTGTTTCTCCTAATGCTTCCTATCATATTTATATCCACAGCACAATGCTCCTTCACTTCCTCATTTGTCACTCTGACTCTCCATGTGACTCCACATGCTCCTCTCAAATAACTCATTTCCACTGCTCTCACTCTTGACTACTGTCCCTCCAGTAAGGTCCAAGCTTCACTTCCATATGTTAGAGTTCGTATCACAGTATTGTCATGCAGTAACTTTTTCACTTCCCTGTTTCTTATCACTGCATTCAAAGAACCAGCAACTTTTCTTCCTTGCTGTACCCATTCAAGCACTTCACCCTCTAAACCTCCATCCTTACTCATCACACTGCCCAAGTACTGGCATACCCTGGTTTAATGATGTGGTTGGTTAAGTAAAAACCCATCGGTATGTGGGATATCGTATCTCGGGGTAGATTTAACATGTGATGTATGGGGATGCGTTTTTGAGTCTTGGGTTTCCCTCCCAACCAAGTCCGAAAACCCATTTAAATTAGTCCAAAAACAAGTTTAATGCCAATCTAAATGGCCTAACAGCTGTAAAAGAAGCTAACCTAAGCCTAACACCTGTAAATAACTCACTAAAACCAACAGATAATATCTGAAAATCATCAAACATAAGTCTAGGAAAAAATCAAGCTTAGTAAACTGTACCCCAAAATGACAATGCTCACCCCACTTATGGCTAAAGCATATTAACCCCTACACTGCAGGGTTGTCGGAGGTTCACCGTGTCATTCCTGCAGGGATATTTGTGCTCTGAGTGACTTTTTTTAAATATTTGCCAAAAATCAGTTATTAGTCCTAGAATATTATAATTACAAATGCTTATGGCACATACCTTCAGCCTTCTCCTGGGATGTTTTTTTAACACTCGTCGACTACCGTAGGACTTGTGGAGACTTCTGAAGTTGGGTAACTGAGTCTCCACTTTAAACTTCCCGACATCCCCTAACCTGAATACCACTGCCAGATATTATCACTAGAATCACTATTCAGTGATTTCCAAGTAGTTTGGAATCCATACTAAAAAAAAAAATCACTGTGAAAGCAATGTAAAATATGTGCGCGTACGAGCCTCCCACTCGTGCTAATTCGCCGCTGGTGTTCTGTCATTTTTTACTCATATACACACTGACACTTTATTATTTCTAGTACTTTATTACCCTTATATATATCTACAGTCCTTTACCACTTCCCACACGATGTTTAGTAGGGGTAGAGGTCACAGGGCCTTTTATAATAGGCGCAAAAGCGGCAGAAATGGAGGAGCGTCATTTCACCGTAAAGGATGAGAGCAAACTGCCTGTATCTCGGTAGTGAAGAGTTGAAAATGTCAGCAGGTAATGTATATGCTAAGAAATAAGTCTTAGGAAATCTAGACAATACATAATAAATTAGGTAGTTCCAGGTGAATATAAATATCACTCAGGCTTCTCCCTTCCTTTCTTATATACATTTATATTATGAGAGTAGCTCACACGGCATATTTCACGGGGAAAAAAGCGGGGGAAATTAGCGAACGAGTGCAGGTTGGATGTTGCCAATCGATAATTAGCCAATTCCAGGTGTATGGCACTATCAATTACCTTATTTTTTTTATATATATATATATTATTTTGTATAAGAATAGGGCATAGGGCTCATTTCAATGGATGAAAACAGTGGAAAAATCCGGGGAAGATTTACTTAGTGCAGAGCAGCTGAGCAGACGACATGAGAGGGTAATGGAGGGGAGGTAGGGAGGGGAGTCTAGAATGGGGGAAGATGGCTAAATTGTCAACAATGGATGGGAGTACTGATGACATTAGCAGCTCTGACTATTGTTGGACATTGGCAGTACTGATAGATGATACAAGTCTCCACCTGAAAGTCCGGGGGAATTAAAAATAACACAGAGTTACTCAAGTGACCCCCCCGGTACGATCCATTGCACCCGACCGTCACGAAAGTGACGACCCACGGTTAAGGGGTTAATCTAACTCTGAAAACAGTTTATAAATCAACCTAAACACACAATTTTAGTCTAAAATATCACCAAAATCACTAAAAAAATAAATGAATAAATAAAAACTCATCGTTAAACTGGGGTTTGGCCATCGTTAGGTAGGGTATGGTGGTATTTATACCCCCATGCACCCAATTAATGTAGTACTGCCTACTTTTTCCTTAGCCTTTATCATGCTTTTTCTGTGCCTGCCCTCCTCTCTTCCTATTTCTCCCATCTTTCCTGTCACTTCTTACTGCTTTTCTTTCCTTTACAGGTGGCTTTACATTGAGTGACAAGCCAAATGGTTTCCTGTAAGCCAAGAAACCATTTACAACGCTGGGTGGTAACCATATAACCAAACCATACGTGCTCCCTACGTGTCAACAAGTGGGTTGGTGGAGGTTTAGTGTCCCTCCCTATAAAACAAATAACTCAAAGTCAAATGGCCACCCCTTACGGGATCATGGTGTCTGGCAATAGATAGATAGATAGATAGATTAAGCCGGGGTATTGCATCTAGAGGTATTGTACTGTATATCAAGGTATACCTGTACTTAAATGCACTCACATTTTCCATTTCTTCATCATCCAACCTCACTGAACATTCAGTGACTTCATTTCTCTTGAAGACCATAACTTTACTCTTCCCTACATTCACCTTTAGATTCCGTTTCTTTCACACTCTCTCAAACTCATTCATCAGGCCTTGCAGCTCCCCTTCGTCTTCACTTAACAACACAGTATCATTTGCAAACAACAGTACAGAGAGTTTC
>JAGKTI010040700.1:0-10361 GCA_018397915.1 Birgus latro
GAATTTATGTGTAGTAACAGACTATATTGGTTTTCACACATTTATATCTGCAATAGAAGCATTGTTCAGTCACCAAACGCATCCACATATGGCACCTTTCTTTATGACATTACCACCTCATCACTTCTGTTTGTTTCTTGCTCTAGCTTCTTTATTTCTTTGTCCTCCACCTCAGGAATCACTTTCACCATGAATTTCGTCATTGGAGAGACCGTGGGTCAACATACCTTTACTGGCCAGCTTACTGCTAACAGTTGAATTGCCCAGTGTGGGAGGAGAGGGGGGGAGAGGGGGTTAGGTGGGGCCAGGCAGCATCCTGCTTGACAGCAGGTAGAGGAAGGTCTCCCACATATGCCTACCAAAAATCACCCATGAAACTTGAAAATTGTACAAATTATGACCCTTGGAATTGCACGACATACCAGAACGTCGATGGATGTAGCTGTGACAAAACATCGCGACGTACCCATACGTCGATGGGATTCCTGGGGTTAACAAAAAAAAGAACAGGTGAACATATTGAAAACTTTATATTTTATTTTCTAACCTTAATACCTTTAACCCAGAGAGAGAGAGAGGCACCTGACAGATAACGAAGTTAATCTTAACAGCTTAAGAGGTACTCTGGTCATCATATTGATTCTAAACCTCTCCCAGACACCTCCCACCCCACCACCCACCGATCACACGCATTCAGGTGGGAAGAGAGTCGTATTCCCATCACATTCGAAGCGAGAAGCATCTCCGCCGGGTCTCCGTACACAGAGTATAATAATGGCTCATCGTCAGTGTCCACGGTTGGGATCACCGTGACTGCCCATTCGTCATCGGTGTCCACGGTTAGGATTGCCGTGACTGTGCACTTATAACCTACGGTACACATGTATGTACAGACCCTAGACATATTGTGTCCTGTGGGGCCAATGAACGAGACGTCAGGTCTGCACCCACATTACCACTGCCCTCTCTCTCACATGATTCAGAGATTATGGGCGTAGATTCAATCGGCACAGGAAGGAAACTTTCCTGATGAGTGGTACGTCAACACACATTGCAGGAGCACACAAAACTATCTATTTCCTGTCCCATTCCCGGCCAGAAAAAGTCAGCACGGATATGGCCTTTGGTTTTCTTTTTGCCCATGTGACATCATGACACTGAAAAATGACCCCAGTCTAATACTGCTTGGCGATACTTCGCAGGAACGACTAACTGCAGTCGAACCTCACCCTGGGGTGTTCATGACTCACGGTAGAGCCGTCCTTGCTTGCAAAGGAACCTGGCTCGTCCACCCTGTGAATACTTGATCACTTTACCCTTTTGCTCCTTCCACACAACAGCAAGTGTCGGTTAGAGACTGTTGTTCTTGGACAACATCTTGACTGTCAATCAGATCTTGCGCCAATGCAATGGTCACCGGAGTGATACGATTTGGAGCCTTGGCCATGGCTCGTACTACTGCAGCCGAAGTCTGAGTAGTGACGTCTATGGTGCAGCTATACTTGTCACCTGGTTTTCTACCTATAATAAGGTCAAACATAGGTTCCAGCATGACAACTGCAACTGTTGAACCTGTGTAAAAGGGAGATGCCACCTGGATACATGCCTCAGGGAACAATCTCATTGATTCGTCAATAAGCTGAGCTTGGACCTGTCTGCCTGTATATTCTTCAGGCCGAACTAAACTCTGCCTGACAGTGCAACCTGTGGAGCCATTGTCTCTCAGGACATTAACAGAAACACCTCCCACAAACCCTGGCTGAACAAGGAAGGCACTGTTACCTGTGGGAGGGCCTGTGGAGGAAGCGGCCAGCCATTGATAAGGCTGCATGGCACACAACTCGGCGTACATGACAGGACTTGATGCCTGAGAGGTCGTACTCGAACTAGGTGCACGAGGAATCGTACTTTGACTAGGTGCATGAGGAGTCGTACTCACTACCTGGGAAGCAGGAGCATTAACCACCTGTAGAGGAGGGTTCACCATCTGAGGGGGACTAGTGAACTGTGAAGGAGGACCTGTGCTAGTGGGGACAGCACCATCATGCGCCTGTCTGGGAATGAAGGCTGCGTTTTCCTCCTGCCTCCGATACACTGGGGCTGATGCTGAAAAGGTTTGTCCCGATTGTTGAATTCGTGGCTGATACTGCTGCTGGTTAGGGTACTTGTTGTACCAATACACCAGTCCTGTATGAGACAGCCCTAGCATGTATTTAATATTGACAGTGGGTGTTAGCAGCGAAGTGGTGACATGTAGAGGTGTTGGTATGTAGGAGGACTGCTGGGCCTTGATAGCAGGCTGTGAAGCCTATGCCCATAGTCGGACACATTAAAAAAAAAAAAAACTCTTCCAAGTAGCTTGCTGCGTATTCTGCCCCTGCTCCTTCTGCGATTTGCCTGGACCATGACCATTACTCTGAGAATGGCCTTGATCCTGGGGTTCAGTCTGAGATTGCTTCCAAGACTTAGCAGTATCTGTCCTGTTCCAGGACTTTTGCTTATGAGTTTGGTACCCGTACGCAGTGAAGAATGCATCTGCCGTTTCCACCATTTGGTTGGCATCCTTCACTTTGCACATCTTGAGCTGGGCCATAAGCTCAGCAGGCCACGACTTTTCCAGCTGTGTGCGCAGCACAAGGTCGATTATTCCCTCTCGTGTGCTAGGAGTCTCATCCTTCTCCATCCACTCGCCTAAGTGTGCTGTGAGACGGTCAAGGAACTGAACAGCTGTCTCATTTTCCTGGAGACGCACCCTCATGAACTGATTTCTAGAGTCACCAACGGTGAGACCATATGCTTTGATAAGTGCGGTCTTCATCATCTCGTACGTGAGATTATTTCCACAAATTCTTTGGAGAATGTCGAGGGCAGGGCCCTCAAACAGGCTAAGAAACTGAAGCACCTTAGCTGCCTCATCCAGATCGTACAGCAGTGCCGTGTCTTCGAAACGAGCTATGAATGGCCCAATTCGTTCGCCTACCTTGTATGAAGGAAGCTTGAGGCGTGGAGTTGCTAGAACAGATGCTGGGGAAGCACTCGTGGAGCTTGGATTGGCTGCACCCGATGTGCCTGAAGCCAAGGAATCTCGCTTGAACTTCAGCACTTCAAGCTCCTGTTTACGTTCTCGCTCTCATTCCTCACGCTGTTCTCACTCGTGTTCACGTTGTCTTTCACGTTCCTCACGCTCACGTTCTTTCTCACGTTCCTCACGCTTTTGCTGTTCTCGCTCATGTTCACGTTCTATTTTCCGCTCTTCACGGGCGGCATTCTCACGCGATAGCATGTACTCTTTCATTTCCTGGGGGTTAGTATGCCCCATATCCTTGGCTTCCTGTAGGTATATACTGGCTGCCATGATACTCAGATTGAGACTGACTAAAGACTGGTATGCTGGCAGCTGTGCAGCAGTCTACCTAGCTAAGAGTGAGTGAGTGATTTCGGTAATTCAAGGCTATGACATTATATCCTGGAATGAGGTCACCAGATGTCAGGGGGAAAATGAGAATATGCTTTATATTTAAATAAATGTGAAGCCAGATGTCACAAGGGAATCGACTCGTGAAATCAAGTAGCGATTTCTCTTTTATGCTGGCTTACTTTGACGATTCTCTAGAGTCGAGAATTTTATAAACTTTCTCAACAGTACACAGCAGAGACTAAACGCTCAAGAAGGCTGTATTACTGTACTGTTGGCCTCTGAGAAAGTTAGTTCACCCCTTGATATTCATAAATCAATAATAATAGTAATAATGATAATAAGCAGGAACTTGCTGGTGCGACCTCCTAGCTGGCACAACGGATCTAAGAATTAATACCAAGAGCGGGCCTAAATACCAGTCGTAATTAATATAAGAAGTTGTGCTAACTTGGAGTAGCGAAATTGTGCTAAATGTGAGGAAATCAAACACGACTGTTACATTTAACAAAGCTCAAGAAAACGAACTGTAAATTTATTAATTACATGAAAATAAGTTTACGTTGCATGAATCTATTCAAAATCAGAGTAAAAGAAATGCACTCACTCAAGCACTCAAACGAAAAGCTAAGTAATGCACTGAGCTAAATATGTAATTAACTTTAAGCCTAGGAAAAACAAAAGAAATACTGGTCAGTGGAGATGAGATCGCCGCTACTACAGTCGATCACCAGGTTGGTGAGAGATTCAGGAATACGCCGATACTGCAGGACACTGAAGATCACTAAGAGAAATCTATCCGCTTTAGGCATCGCAATCCGCGCTCCATGACTATCGCGAGACGACTAAGGCTCGATGCTGCCCAACACAAGGGCGTGTGAAAGGGCGTGACTTAATCAACGGCCAAAGAGGCAAGCGTAAGGGATTGATAATTCACAAAATATCGCTTAGTGGAATGCACTGTCTGTACATAGAAACAGTCACTCACGAGAAAATGACAAAAGTTTTGAAAACTTGATGCAGATATATGTACAGAAGCGGACGGTTAAGAGAATGAGCGAAATTCTATGGATTTCAGAATTGTTCAATCGTTCCCAGAATGTCACGATTTACGATACGTAATTTCACGATCAAGGAAATTCGTGATATGAATGACTAGACCTGAGGAAGTTATGGGTCCGACATGATGGATGGGGAGTTGGTGTTCTGTTGCTACGTCATATTGGTCTGATACGGGCGCAGCGCTTCCCACGACTAGTGGCGGTTGAGGTAACGACATTACTCAGTAGTGTGAGTCGTACAGGTCTTATGATACTTGCATGTAGGACGATGTGAGCGGGAAGGTGCACGCTGTCTAGTTTGGGAGTGAGGCCGTGTCGCAAGTGTTTGCTCGATGTCCGGGTTTACCACAGTGCCAGCAGAGGATCGAGGATTGTCTGTTCTGCCGGACGCAAGATTGATCACGACCGGCGGTTGGAGAACGATGTGTGGCAGTGGCAGGTCCGCCTCGTGTGGTGGAATGGGAGCGGTATTGGTTCGGGGGAGCGGTAGTGTGACAGATCCTGAGAGACCAAGTGGTGGTTTGTGGCCTAACGCGTGCGGTTCAAACTTGTTCATTCATGGATGGTTTTAGCAATCTAAACAATTTTATATCCTGGATTGAAACTGATCGCCAGGGCTATCTCTCTCTGTCTAGGATCAAGCCAATGGAGGAATCTCAGGTAACCAAATAAACCTGCAAAGTTGTTGAGTGAAAGCATAGTAGCTCCATTTACTTCCTTTACCCATTTCGTGCCTATAAGTAATTGGTGCATCTCGCTACTAGTGGCTTTCATGGCAGCGGCTGCTTCACGTAGTTTGGCATGTTGGGGGGGAGACTGTCAAATCCTCACCCATCTGGATGAGGAGATTAGTGAATCCATTGAGAGATGCGGCATTGGAATGCTGGCAACAAAGTGTTATTAGTTCCTTACGGAAATCATCAAAGGTTTTAATGCCATCAAAATGTCCTGCACGGATCGCGGATCCGACGTCCGATTTGCCTTGGTGTAAGCGACCCATAGGATAAGAGACATTGAGGTTTTCATCTGTAATCCGCCGATTGTGGATGTCGGTTTCGACCTTTCTGAGAAAATCATAAACAGACCAAGCTGAGTCCCCGCCAGTAAATTTTGGACGACTGGCATCGTTGAGATAGATAGACTGTGGAGTAGGGGTTGTTTGGGCCATGGTTGGAAGTGTGGAAGTGATTGGAGTGGGCGATTGAGAGAGAGAGAGTAGGCAGAGGTAGGTAAGTGTAAGGGAGACGGGAGATGAAGTGGGGCAGGAGAGTTAACGACAGTGGAAGGAGTAGGGATAGAAGCAAGCTGTGTAGTATCAGAGGAAGAGTATGAGGTATCTGGATGGAAAGTATTTGAATGGGAAGGATGTGGGCAGGCGTGTAATGAAGTGGTAGGGCGTGAGTCGGGTCATGGGTACGTGTGCCCGCTATGTAGATGAGTCACTGAATCATCCTTGGCGGGTGATATGTGATCATTCGCTGTGTCTTGGCTGAGAGTGGTTGGAGTAAGTTCCGTATATTCAAAGTACGACATGTAGTGTGGCGATGTAATGCAAGATGAGAGATGAGTAGGGATATGTATATTTTTACAGTATGAAGATGAGAAAATGTACTATGAGAATGGTATTGGAAATGTATGAAGATGACGCATTGCGGGTTGGAATAAATAAAAGGTGAAATGGGAGATGAGTAATAAAAACAGGCGGTGAAGATGAGTATGAAGTGAGGGGGGTGGAAATGAATATTGACAATATTACACAATCTGCAGAGAAAATCGAGAGGATAATCTCTATAGAAAATGAATAATGGGTGGATGAAGGTATACTAATATAGTTACACAGCTGAGTTGTGAACGAAGTGGAAAGGGCGTGGACGTGCAATGGAGAGGAGGACATGAGGCGAGAGCGGTGGTTTAGCTTGCGGGAGACGGGAGTGAGTGTGAACGTGGAGGTCACGTGCTGGTGTCGTGGTGGAGCCAGGCTCCCTTTGTGGCTGGTTAATCCAGACCAGATGGGAAGCACTGAGGAGTGGAAGGGTGAGTTGCAGGGCGAGGGCAGATGTTCCAACAGGGCAGATGCAAAGCTTGTGGGTGGCAGATGCAGAGGATGGCGTCGGGGGAACAGCAGATATTGGAGAGGGTCACCTTGAGATGAGGGAACACGAGATGACGATCACTGAACAGGTGTTTGAACAGGTGTCAGAACAGGTGAGACACGTGCATAAGGCGGTGACGGCAACACTTGCGGCCAGGAGCAATGTGTAGGGGTGTGGTCAGTTTAGAGGTTGGCACTGGTGAGAGAAATCGGACACCTGTAGATGCAGAGCCGGTATTAGCTGGCATTAAGCCATGAGAGACAGTGAGGGTGAGGCCATGAGATGCAGGGTGTCAAGTATTTGTTGGTGGCATTAAACGATGTAGGAGGCGGTCAGAAATGATGGTTCGAGGCACCGCTGCTACCAAATGTTGCCCACAGCCCCTTAATGGTGTAATAAAAATCCTGGAGTAGCTATTTAAGGTCTTTAATTGTGGGACACTGAGACAGGATGTTGCCCGTATGAATGTTAGCCCCATACTGATGCTTACATCTGCTTCTGGTTGTACAAGCAGATGTTTGTAGTGGTCGGTGGCGTGCTCCTTCCCTTACTCGACGTAATCACTGTTACTTTACAAACTCTATCATAGGTCATCACCATTAGTTACTACTAATACCCCATGTGTGATACTAGCAGTGTTGCTGATAAGTAAAACACATGATCAGTATTATCTTGGTTACTGATGTCTTAATACTTGATATCGGATAACGCTGGGCAACAGGGACTGGATGACAGCTTGTCTTGTGGTTAAACTGTCTAAGCTGGACAAGCCGAGGCCATGACGTGGTTGCTGTCATTACCAAAGGTCAGTCAATATTTAGACGCCATCATTGCTGCTGACAGTATTATAAGCATCAAGGTCAATTTCTTACACAGGACAGCCAACAGTAGATTGAGCCGCACGGTGTGCTACCCCCGTGCACGCCATACAACCAGGGCTGGATTACCAGGTATAGGCAAAATGGGCAACTGCCTACCAGGATACAGCCTGTCACAGGCCATCCAGACTTCCTGAGCGTAATAAACATACGCTTTGGGCGTCCAGATAAGTGTCATCGCCCATCAGGCCATCAAAAAAGGCCATTATAGGTCATGCCAAAACTTCATTGGAAATAACAGAAAAAAGAGACCTATATGTTGCAGGGCAACAGCCTGCATAGCCTACCAAGCCACAGCATGGTTAATTTGGCGCTGCATACAACCAACCGCCTTCACTTCTTGCCTCAGCCACTTATCGCCACTCACTCCAGCAAGAGACCCACCGCACCTGATAACAGTATCAGGAATATAACCTTGCCTTATATAGTTATAACAGCAATAGGGTGTAATTTGCGATTCACGCATTTATAACATGACGTATTACGAGAAAGGTAACCAATAACTACATTGGCTGAATGGATGATCTGCATAGTAACCAAACAAACTTGTCTCAATTGCAGCGTACGCTAATCAACATTATAGTGCCATACATCAAATAATTAAGTTTATTCATTTTCCAAGAGAACGTTTTCAACAAAGGTTGGACGAGTTACAATTCACACTGGTCAATCTTACTTATAGCAACGTAATAGACGTAGCGGTCAGGTTAACCTACGATTATTAATTTTGCTCTTCAACTTGTGTCCCATGTCTGTTACTACTTTCCTCTATCTCTGTGTGGCCATGGTTTTTCCAATTAACAATCGTCAGCTGAAACGTCAGTTGCCTCAGAGAGAGAAGGATGTTAAAATGGACAAATGGTTTTGGTTTCACAAATATTTAATAAGGAAGACTAACTGACTACCGGTATATTTAAGAAAACATTTTAAAACGATATGAAACAATGGGGTCTGACATTGGATTTATATGATAATGAAATGTTGTGGGTAATTGGGGGGGGGGGATAAGGTAACCCTGTCAACACCGAGTAGGACCACCCACCACCTTTGCTATCACCCTTTTCCAGTTGCCCTACAATAGCATGCGGTATAGCGACAATAGTGAATGTTTTACTAGAGATCTGGTGTTTTAGCTTGACAGCCTGCAGAGTTAAAGGCTACGATCAAACTAATGTATTATAATCCGCTATTGCGCTGCATATCTGATTGAATAACATTTAGAAAATAAGGTCTTACTGTGTACTGATCAGTAAATGCTTATTTGCCATATCGTTAAACTATAAATATCGCTATTATATGCACACTTCATAGTGATAATATAGACGTGTTAATGAGCATTGGTTGAAAACACACACACACACACTATCCACCCCAGGCAGAGCCACCGACCTCGGGCCCAGCTCCCTCTCCCCATGCCCCAGAAAAAACGTGTGACGGCCAGCTACACCCCCACACACCACCGACCACTACAGACATCTACTTATAGCTTCCGACTGTTTGTTACACACAGACTGGATACAACCGTCAGAATGATAGATTGTATCATTACAGACCTCATTATGATGCGAATATATTACTATTTTATATTACCCTAAGTTCAGATCGTGGAGTATAAATAACTATATTATAGAGTAAAACACTGTGTAATTTGTTTTTATTCGTTATCATAACAAAACGATTATTTACGAAGACAAATGGATGACGGAAGAGTGGTTGAGAATGCAATTAGGTGTTATAATAACTATACTATGGAGTATAACACTGTGTAATGCGTTTATATTTGTCATAACAAAACCATTATTTCCCAAGGCAAATGAATGATGGAGGAGTGGTTGAGGCAATGAGAGTAGGCCTTACTCTTGCCCTTGATTGTGGGGAGGATGGAGGGTAGATGAATGAATGAGAACGAGGGAGGGGAGTGGGTGAACATGGAGGTGCGGTGATGCCATATATACCGCACTGTGGGGTGGTACTACACTTTGCGGCCAGGTTGTGTTAGGAAGAATTCCGCCACCGTATTCCCTGCGTGTCGTAAAAGGCGACTAAAAGGGGCAGGGTGAGGGGACTAGGGATCCCCTCCTCTGTTTTTAGGGTGAGGAGACTGTAGCACCAGTCGAGCAGGGCAGTACTCCCAGGGAGGATGGAAAGCTGATGACAGGGGGAGCTGGAGCTCCCGTTTCATCAGCCCTCAGGACTTGTTCCTGACCATCCTCCTCTGCTGAACTTTTTCAGTGTCTCAGTTACAGTAGACCAGCATGCTCTCCTATACAAGTTTCTCTAACTGTCAACACCAAACTACATACACGCTACACACTACACTTCCTTTTCAAAATTATCAAAAATGGCGCACAAAAATCATGCCTCGGAGTCCCCGGGGGGGGACCATAAATCCCCCCACCATCCGCCCCTCTCCCGGTGACGACTCAAAGAGCTGCCTGGAACCACCGTCTGACTCACTCCTTCTTCATTTCTGTAACATTCGCGGCCTTTCCTCTAACTTTCACGCTGTTGAACACCACCTCTGCTCCTCTAAACCTCACCTTCTCTTTCTCACTGAGACTCAGCTGTCTGAGGCAACTGACAGCAAACCCTTTTCTGTATCCTCCTACTTTCTCTATTCTCATTTCAAAGCCAAAGGTGGCTGTTGCGTATACGTACGCAACGATCTATCTTGCTCTCGTGTTCCTGAACTTGATTCTTCTGAATTCTCTGCTCTCTGGCTTCGGCTTTCCTGTCATTCTCTGACTAAATATATCTGTGCTGTTTACTTATCTCCTAATTCTACTGACTATCAAAAATTCTTTGACTATCTTACTTCTACGATGGAACACATTCTATCCATTTCTCCTTTCTCTGAAATCTCCATTCTAGGAGATTTCAATGTTCACCACCACCTTTGGCTCTCCTCTCCTTT